>BHFT01028157.1:0-38727 GCA_004320025.1 Laticauda laticaudata | reverse complement strand
GCGGCCATTTCTGACCGCCGCTCTACTGCCTTTGGGAAAGGGAGTTTAGCCAGCTGGGGAGGAAAGATGCGGCTTTCTTTAACCCTGCTGGAGTCTCCCCTGTCTTCATCGACCTCTATGGGGTGGCTTAGCCCCGAAGCCGGCTGGCTCGGGGCGCTCCGACGGCGAGCCCAGGCAGAAACCGCGCACAATCGCGGATTCCTGCCTGCCGCCGAAGCCCTGCAAACCAGAACTGTTTTAATTAATATTTTGACAAGGAATTTGGCTATTCTTATTTGACCAGTTTCCAGGTCCACCATAATATTCATGATCTGTGATTGTGCTAAAAAAATTAATGATAGCAATTTTGCTTCCATAAATAACAATTATATCTGCAATCGTGTCTCTGAAAATTAAACTTGTCCTCAGTTGAAATTATTCTGTAGTGTCTTTTTCCTGCACTCACTCATCAAGGTCTGATAAATTGCTTTATATCACAATTTTTATTTTATATTCATCTAATTAAGGCCAGATGTACAAGTAGATTGATGGGAAGGAAAGGCTCTGTATATCCTTTTTCCAGTATAACAAAAATAGATTGATGTGGGAAAAATGCAGATGTTAAAAAGGTAGATTATGAGCTTATTGAAACCAGATTATAGAATATCTACAGGTTATTAATTTAGGCTTGCTCACCTTAAACCTTTTTTAAAAAAAATTATTCCAGAATCTTTCAGTTGATTATGCTTTAAACTAAACTTTAAAATAACTATCTGGTTTCTAACCTAGCCAGCAGTGGTTTAAATTCACGTGTTATACTGGGCAGGATTTTGTAATACTGATGAAACATAAATGAAAACCAAAATGGCTGGATTCACACAGGGGTGTATGAACCCAGACAATAATGATTGGAATTGTTTAATTAACCAGCAATTTATTTTTATTTTACTAAAATATTAATAAGACATAATTTCTGGTTGAAATGAAATATGAAACTAGAATTCTGATGCTTTGAAAGTGACACCAAATATAACAAATTCCTGACTATAGGAGGAGGTGAATGTAAAAGGATTGCATACAACCTCAAGGTTTAATTAGGAACATTGTCATTCATACCACTTGACCATAGAATTACAGGGCTAGAAGGGACCTTGGAAGTCTTCTAAGCTAACCCCCTGCCCAAGGCAGAAGAAACTTTATTGCATCCCAAATGGTTGTCCAATCTCTTTTTCAGGACCTCCACCTATGGAGCACCCATGACTCTTCCATTGATTAATTGTTCTCACTGTTTGGAAATTATTCCTTATTTCCAGATTGGATCTCTCTTTAACAAGATTCCACTCATTACTTGTCTTCATGTATTTGGAGAATAAGTCACTCCCTCTTCTCTGTGATAGCCTCTCAAGTACCTGAAGACAGTTATGTCACTCCAGTCATTCTCTTCATTAGACGAGAGTAGACATACCTAATTCCCTTAACTGTTCCTCATACGATTAACCTCCAGACCCCTTTTGTTGCTGCTCTTTACACACTTTCTAGGGCTTCAGCTTTTTTGGGGGGGGGGTTATCATGGTGAATAATATGTGATGCAGCTTTCCAGGCATGGCCTCACTAGTGCAATAAACAACAATACTATCACTTCTCAGTATTTTGATGCTATCCCTCTGTTGATGGAGTCTATGCATTGGCTTTCTTTCTTTTTTTCTTCCTTCCTTTCTTATTAATTTTTATTATTCATTTTGCTTACATGAATAGTTGAGTTTCCTATGCAATCATCCTTTTCTTTAAAACAAACATGTAAACTTACAGTATAAACAAAACTTTTCTTTCACTTGGTTACAGATGTGCCTCAAAGATGCATCTTTTCTAAAACGGTAAGGATACTGAGTACCAATTCCCTGTTTTCAACACAAAAGCTATTTGGACCCTGGGGCCAGTTATACATGAATAGTTGTTTTAGTTTTTAGAATGAAGCCTGTTCTTACAAAGGTGGTCTCTTTTTTGTGCTTTTACCTATTTGAATCAGTTACTGGGTATTTAAGGAAAGACAGGTGGTAATTATTTGCATTAGAAGGAACATATTAATGTAACATCTAAGAAATAAAGAGAATTATTCAAATATGACCAAGGAAAAGGAAACCTTATACAATATTACTCAAGGTTTCTAATTCTGAGCTACTAAATAAAACCTTAATATCTTAAATCTTAATAAATCTCAGTTCCTCTATTAATAAATTAAACAAATAATAGATCTGAATACATCATATTTCTGGTCTTTCTTTATGTTCAGTTTTAACTGGACTTGTCTTGTTGTGGATGAAGCTCAGAGACTGAAGAATCAGGATTCACTGCTCCATAAAACACTATCTGAGGTAAAAGAATAGTACATTTTCTTTTATTCAAATGTTAGAAGATGAATATTTCCTAATTGCCTTGGTCATTTGGGGAGATTTCAGGTTTTTTGGGTTATCTTTTAGGGTTCAATTAGGTAATAGACTATTTCTATTTTGATGTGAGGAGACATCCAATTTGAGTTTAAGCTAAATTATTGGCATTTTTATTGTTCAATAAGAAAAGAAGCAACATTAATATTAACTTTAAAATATTCAGTTTATCTCTAGTAGAATAAAAACATTATTTTCTCAGAAGACACATGTTTTCCAACTTTACAAAAAATAATTGCAAAATTATTTCTAATTGCAAAATAATATTGCAAAGTTCTGAGTCATGTCCCCACATCACTTCCCATCACCCTATATCAACTAACTTGCATGTGTTGGTCTAATAGTTACATACAGTTAATCAAATTCTTTTCTTCAGCAGTGCAGTGTCTCAATTATATACAGAGAAAAACTTTATTTTGATCATGCATCAATAAAAATATATTTGATAAATACAAAGGAAAATTAACTGTAACATAAATTGATGTCCATTTGTGGGTATAGGTTGCACATAACATAATAGAATTTTGCTATTTTTAAATACATTTATCCCCGATTGTCTACCAAATAATGCAAAAAAATGCTAAACTACAGGTCATCTTTTAGTATTCAACAGATTTCCGTCTCCTGCTAACTGGTACTCCAATTCAGAACAATCTTCAAGAGTTATATTCCATACTTGCTTTTATTGAACCAGTTATATTTCCCAAGCAACTGGCAGATGAATTTGTTTGCTATTACCATAAAATTGAAAAAGACACTGAAACAGGCAAGTAGAAAGTTGAGATTCATTGCAGAATGTGAACAGTTGGGATTCAGGGATTCATTTCTTTTTTGATTATGCTACTGTTATCAAAGGAATGTGTATAGCCTTCGCTTGAACCAAGAACACTCCAATTTTTAATTAAGAATTCAGTGTCCTATGATATCATGGACCTCATCTTTGTGCTGTTTCTTTTTTCATTCATAAGAGATGTATAGTTATGCTTAGGGTATTTTTTTTACTTCCTTGGGGAAATGCAAAGTCTCTTAGGCTAGCTTATTTTTAAGTACAGATAGCCCTGATTTAATGACAGTAATTGGAACTGAATACTTTGTTGCCAAACAATATGGTCCTAAAGCAAAAATTATATGACCATGCTGACTTAACCACAATTCTGTTGCAAATTATGCAGTCATTAAGCACAATACCATGTGACCACAACTTGTGACTTCCTGCGGACTCCCACATTGACTTTGCTGACTGGAAGCCAGCAGTGAAGGTCACAAATGGTAATCACGCAACCATAACACACTACAGCTGTTGTAATTTCAATTACCTGATTGTGGCGACATGGTGACCATTGCAATTTTGAGGACTGGTTGTAAGCTTCCTTGTTCAGTACTGTCATAACTTAGTATGATCCCAGTAACCACTTATATAATTTTTAAGATTTTTCTAAAAGGTACTGAATTTGGTGCATATGTGAGAAAAAGAGTTCAGTCTCCACTAAGGTTATGAATCATTATTGCGGGCATAATTAATGCCTGGAATTTAAATGACATATTGAATATGTTTTAATTCAAATACTTGGGTATTTGCAATAACAATATGCATAGTTCCCCATACAACAGCTTTCTTCAGTCTTATGTCATGCTGCTGAATCATGGAATTCTTAAACTGACCAGCTGAAATTAAGGAGATTGATACTTGTTAATTTTTGTAACTCTAGCCCTATTAATTTTAATAGGTTACCCTTAAATGAGACTACTATAGTTTTCAATCACACCAATTATAGTGATGAGTTATATATTTGCTATATGAAGTTCTTTTTTAAAGTATCAAATTACATAATCTCATTTGTTAAGACCAGTAGCCATTAAATAAATAAAATCCAAAATAGTCAATTACCTGTAATACTCATGCAACCACATGCAACATTACTCAGAAGATGTAGCCAAACGAGCTAAAATTGGCCTTAGCCTAATGATACTGGCATTATATTCCGAAATATAAGATATAGAAAAGATAAAAGATAAACACATAGATTACATTATTGTAATACTGGTGCCCTGATTTGTTAATCTAATTATGTGATATGACAATCTTATATACTGTACATCTATTTCATTTACTGTATATCTCTCTCTTGTGTCAGTTGAGTAGACTGTGTGATGCATTCTTTGAAATGGCCAGACTTTTCGCCTTCTACTTCAAGTTAAGAAATTGTTTCACAATATTTTTTAACTATCTCTACTAGAATTCATTAAGATGAGTACGTTACGTAGATCCACTTACAGTTAGCTTCTGTTACTTGAAAGTATGGGAAGATTTACAAATTTTTCTGCAAACATACACCCAAAGCCTAAACCATCTAAATGGTGAAGTGATTGTAAATTAAGGGGTAATTAATCCCCTTAATTAATTAATTAGATCCTGTTAGATTTCCTTCAGTTTTAAAAATCATAATTTGTCCACGTTTTTCATCTTGTTTGCATTTAACTGGATATTTCTGTCTCTTTTTTAAGTCAAAGAACTTCACAGTCTGTTGCAGCCTTTGTTGCTCAGGAGAGTGAAGGCAGAAGTTTCAGAAGAAATTCCAAAGAAGGTAGAAGTGGTTCTTTACCATGGAATGTCAGCACTGCAGAAAAAACTTTATAAGGCTCTTCTCGTGAAAGACCGAGGTAAAAAGAAAGCAAATAGATTTTGGTATTGGCCATCAAGTCAGATAATTTGATTGGTAAATTAAGACAGGAAGCTTTAAGGCTGAATCATATTTTGAAGAGAACCATTCAAATAATGAAAATTTAGTTATCAAATCCCATTGATTTCAGTGTATATACTATTCAATTTTTTTAAATTACATTTTCGCCCTAATGGGACACATTTGTGATTTTTCTTCATATTAAGGCTATGCTTCATATTAAGAAGGAAGAAGTAATCCCTAAACATTATTTGGTTTTTCTTACATTTCTTATATTTCTACCTCTAGCAATGCTGAGGATTTTACTAGTTGATTGGATTAGTACTTGAATTTGCCATCATTGATATAAAAGGCAGTATTCTTTTTAAAAGGCAGTAGTTTTTTCTTCTTTCTCACTTCCAGAAAGTTTACCTAGTTGATCCCGTTTTTTCTGTCCATGAAATTTTGAATTTTTCAGGTGGATGTTTTCTCATTTTAGAATTAATGTGATTTGTACTTCATTTTGACTTGTGCAGTTTCTAATATTAGTGTGTAAAATATAGTCATTATGTGTAGGTAAGTGAATGAATTAATCCTGATTCAGCCTTATAGAACAGCTGTTTTTTTTTCTATAACATGGCTATGAAGCTACTCCTAGTCCTCTGCTCTATGACAATTCAGCTCTTTTAGCCTTGCCCCAGAAATCTATTGTTTAAGATGGTTCTCCAATATTTTATCCATTGTATTTCAGTAATATTGATTCCTTTCATGCTCATCCTTTTTCTAAGTTACTCTAGGGTATTTAACAGTTGGTGTCTTTTTTGTCAACACTCTCTTATCCTTGCATTGGACCATTCAGGTATAAATATGTAGCTAGTGCTATGGTTGGAACGATTAACATTCCTGAAAATGCAAATAAGAATTCAAGTCTTAGTTACTCATTTCTGTGTAATCAGGTTACAACTTCTGTTTCCTTCTTCATTAGAATTGCAAGCTTTGATACTGGCAGGCAGGTTATATTAGTTGTTGTCACAAATTGCCAAATCATCTGTACATATCTCCTGACCCTGCAGCTCATCTGTGTACTTTGGTTTTGCTAATTTGTGAAGAGAAGCTACTGAAAAACAAACACATGTTAATATGGGCTAATATAATTTGGATGATAGTTAAATGAATCCCAGAATCTTAACACTCTCTGTTTTGTTAGTTTATTTATTTGAACTTTCCTTGAAATTGCAAGAAAGGATGGGCCAGAAATGTTGCAAGAAGGTACATTTCCTAGGGAGATCAGGAGTTTTAAAACAGTATTTGCTGAAAGCTATTGGAAACCCTTATCAACTAACATAGTTCTTATGAACATTTTGTCTACAAATTAGGTAGCTTTTATATTTAGATCATCTTCTCAGATTGTATGATGGTGTCTGTCAAAGCTTGCTCATCTCTGCAGTAGATGATGAAAGCATTGGCATGAGATTAGAAATTAAATTGTTGGAACTTTCAACTTCAGGATTTGGGCATCACAGTGTACTCTCTGCCATTTAATGTAATTGGTCAAAAGAAAATAATGTTTTAAAACTTTTAAGGAATTTTAACAATTGTTAAAAATGGCTTTCTTTTTTGCTGTTTCTAAAGCCTATATATTGAATTGAAGATACTATAATGTTGAATTTTAATTAAAACACTTACCTGCTGTTTTGTGTGATTAAGTCTTGATATCTAAATGTATCAACAAAAGCAGCAAATGTCTCTTATATTTTTTCAGATGCATTTGAAAATGAGTCTGGAATGAAAGCTAAACTCCAAAATGTGTTGATTCAACTACGGAAATGTGTAGCTCACCCATATCTATTCAATGGTAAGAATTATGAACCATGAGCATTGTTGAAGCTACTAATTTAACTGAGGTAGGCATAATAATTCTATTAGTAGGCTAAGCAGATCCTATATCTCAGTTAAGTAGAAGAAGGAAATGAGGCACTGACTTAGATCTTAATAGTTGTGCTGGTTGTCTATCTTTTTTTATTCTTCTTCTTCGGCTGAGTTATATGAGGGATGCCTTCAAGTCACTGGTAACTGCCTACACTAGTCTCTGCAGTTTTCTTGGCAAGATTTTTCAGAAGTGATTTGTTATTGTCTCCTTCCTAGGACTGGAAGCGAGTGACTGCCCAAAATCACCCAGCTGGCTTTGTGCTTAAGATAGGACTAAAACTCATAGTGCCCCAGTTTCTAGCCTGATGCATTAACCCAGGAGTCCCCAAACTTGGCAACTTTAAAACTTGTGGACTTCAACTCCCAGAATTCCTCAACCAGCACAAGTCTTAAAGTTGCCAAGTTTGGAGACCTCTGCTTTAACCACTACACCAAACTGGCATTTTCTTGGATCACCAACATCTCTTTCACTAAGGACTGATCCAACAAGAAAGGATTAACTTACACACACACACACACACACACACACACACACACACACACACANAACAAGAAAGGATTAACTCACACACACACACACACACACACACACACACACACACACACACAGAGGACTAAGGGGTTTTACCTCTTAGCTCCATTTAGGCTAAGCAGGATGTTGATTGCATCTGTTCTTATGACTGAAATTCAAGGATCACTTTGTTGGCAGTGTTTCTGTATATTATATGTTTCTATATTTTGGACTAATCTGAAGATTCCATTTCCAGTTGTATTCACAGAAATTATTAGGAAGGAATGGGTTGATCTAACTAGCTATAAGACTCTTCCCTCTTTGTCAGTGTCTATCACATTGAATCTCTTCCCTGGGCATCTACAGAATAGCTTGGGATGTCCTGTGTTGCTTTTAAATTTCACATAAAGATCCTATGAAGGAAGTTGGGCTGAAAGCAAAGAGCAATTCACTGAAAGTCATTCATTTGGCTTCCACACCTGAGAAAGGTCTAGAGCTCACAACCTCCTGGTTTCTAGTCCTGTACCCCAACTGCCACATCAAACTGACTCCCAGGCAATGAACCTGTTGTATCTCTCATTATCAAAGTGGTGGTCAAGAGAGAAAAAGGTAAGATTCTAGTGGACTCAACTGAACGTAGGATAATTGTTCCTGTGAGATCGCAGCCTTGAACAATTAAGTCTCAGTGATAGCCTCTGGCACTATGATTTGGGCGTGTGCATTGTTTAAAGATTTGTCATATTCTAAACATTTACAGAACCAGTAAGTTTGCCAGAATAGTACAATTCATTGTTGATAATACTTTTTGGACAGTCTTCAGTTTGAACAGGATGCCTCTTGAAAGTTGGCCTTCCAGAGAAGATAGTGGAGGCCATTTTAGCAGTTGCCGTATTTTTTGGAGTATAAGTTGCTCTAAAGTGTAAGACACACCTAGCTTTTGGAGAGGAAAACAAGGAAAATAAATCTGCCTCTGCCTCCCAGCAATTTGCCTCCTTTCAGCAAACAACAAACAGCCTGGTCAGCTGATTGTCGATTCGATCGGCCTCCTGACAATCAGCTGTTTCAGGCTGCAGGGATTGCTATCAGCTACTCCCGCCTCCACATGCCTCATTTTTGGCATCTACATCCCATTTTCGATCTCTGCACACCCCATTTTCCACCTAACAATTCTACCAAGATTTTTTAAATTACTGTTTCATAGTTTTATTGTATTTTTTAGGATACTCATACTTGAATATGCAAGATTCATTTTTTTACTTTTTAAATTATGATTACTAAATGTAATTACCAAATTGTGTTTTGCAGCTTAACTCATCGAAGATGAAATAGTTCTCTCTAACAGGTTCAAAAGTTTAGCCCTTTCTTTTCTTTAATTAGAATTTTTCTGTACAATAAAAATATACAAAATTGCAAGAAGGAAAAATATTCAAAATAAGAAGAAAAAATAAAACAGACTTGTGACTTCTCTTCTTTCTTTGAGTAATTGCCATCTTATTCTTTCCCTTCTTCTTTGACCCTTTTTAATCCCCAAATCCATAAATCATCAATCTTTTTTTCTTTCATCATAAAGTCTGTATGAAACTTCCAGGTTTTTTTTAAATTATTTTTTCACCAACCAAACTGGTGAGCTTTGCCATTTCCACAAGCTCTATCAGTTTTATAATCCAATCTACTGTGGGCATTTCATTATTTTTCCATATATGTGAGTACAGTAGTCTTGTCAATGCTACTATATTCAGTATTCCTATATTTTTTGTAGAAGAAAAATTTTCCTTTGTGATTAGAAGAGGTGCAATTAACTCCTTCCTGCCTTCCTCCCTCCCTTTCCTTTTTCTTTATTTAATAATGGCCAGAATGGTACAAAATCTGTTAAGATCATTTTGAGCAGTTCTAGAAACCATTTTCAGTTGTTTAGGATCAGATATTTTTTCTAGACCATGAAAAATTAATTACAGTATGTCAGGGATGGCAAACTGGATTTCTTTGAGGACCGGATCATCATTGTAATTCTCCTCTGCAGACCGGCAAGGGTGAGCTAGACGGATGCCTCCTGTAGCACTTTGCTGGCCGAAAACAGGCCACATGGCCCATTCCTGAGCCATTTTTCAGGCCATTTTTCAAGCCATTTTTGAGTGGCAGAGTGCTGCAGGAGGCCATGGAGAGTGAAAACGAGGCACAGAGGGGTTGCATGTGGCTGACTTTAGCTGCCAGAGGCACCACAGGCCGGTCCTTTAATATTTCCAAGCCAGCCCCATGGGCCTGATTTAAGCACCCCGTAGGCTGGATTCGGCCCGTGGGCCTTGAGTTTGACACCCCTTCAATATGTAGTTTCTTCTTCAGATTTAAAAAGGATTTCCTGTTGAATACACAGGCACTATTTACTGCATTGAGCTTAATATAAGCAACTTTAAGTATGTCTTGGAAATCTGTTTTGTTTTTTTTAAATTAAAGTAGCATTTAAGTTAATACCCCGAATGCATCTTTAAAGCTCCAGATATACCATTAGATTTTAAGTATAAGCAGTGGTTATTGATTTGCTTCCTAACTTGCTGCAAAGCAATGGCATTATGATTTTAAATCTGCTCAGATTGTTTGAAATAATCCTCTCGTACTTTTTGGTGGCCTCATTATTGTGGGTTTTTTCCCAAATTGGAATAAATTATACATGATGTGGCCTTGAATGACTTTGATTGTGCTCTCTTCTCTTTCTCTAGATTTTCTTTCTCAGGAGATGTTTTAGCATATTATTTCCTACTGTTTTAGCAAATAGTATATAGTATAGTCTTTATTGTCATTGTACATCATACATATATACAACAAAATTGGTTTAGCCTCTCTGGTGCAATCCATAACAGAAAATACAAAACTACATAAATAGCATAGAGCAGGGGTGTCCAACCTTTTGGATCTCAGGGACCACCAAATATGTAATTTTAAATCCCGTGGACCACTAATATGAATTTTGACTGATAGTGGCTTGCTGATATTGGTGGGAAAGTCAGTCCCATATTCTAAAGCTGCAATAGTCACAGGACTGGCCCTTTGGTCATCCCAGAGCAGCTGCTCTTTTACCCGGGTGCACTGGCCTGCCATGGACTGCAGGAGCTGTTCCAGGATGACCAAAGGGCCAGTCTTGTGACTAATGCAGCTCTGGAATATGGGACCGACTCTCCTACCAACCCTAGCAAGCCACCGTGGGGCAGATTTCCCTCCCCCACCGTTGGTCTTACCTTCCAGTTTCAGCTCACAAGGCTCTACTCTAGGTAAGATTTGTGCTTAGCTGAAGGGTGGGGGCCAGTGGGTGGGCAGGCCATGTGGGCAGTGCAGCCTTGTGTTCCTGTGCAGCCTGGATTAATTGCTTTGGGGGGAGTGCTTTAGGGGGGACATTTCTCTGCGGACCACCAAAATTTTCTCGTGGACCACCAATGATCCCTGGCCCACTGGTTGGCAACCACTGGTGTCAAGAGTAATCCTTATACAAGTAATTGGGGGGGAAAGACTAGTCATATGTTGCCATATGTGCATGGAGTGATTGTGATTGTGTTTAGGAGTCTGACAGCCCATGGATAGAAGCTGTTTTTAAACCTGTTTGGCTGGCTATGCTTTGATGTCTTCTGCCCTATGGTAGAAGTGAAAAGAGACACTGGCCAGGGTGTAAATCATCCCTAAATATATTCCTTATTCTGCTGAAACAGCAAAACCTGGTGATGTCATCTAGTGGTGTTAGAGGGCAACCAATGGTTTTTTATGCCAAATTGATCACTCTGTAGTGCCTTCCTCTCCACAGCTGTTAGACCAGCATATCATACCGTTATACAGTATGTGAGGACACTTTCTATCATAGACTGATAGAAAGAATCATCAGCTGTTGTTCCACCTGATTTTTCCACAGGACTCTAAGGAAATGAAGTCTCTGTTGAGCCTTACTAACCACCAGGGACATGTTGTTTTTCCAGATGAGATCTTGACTAATGAGCACTCCCAAGAATTTAAGAGGAAACCCTCTCCACACAGCCCCCCTCAATATACAGTGGGGCAGGTTCCTCTATGTGTTTAGAATATCTAAACCCGAGAGAAATGAGTGTTACAGTGGATGCAGTATTATTTCTAATTTTATCTTTTTTTCTTTTTGCATATAAATTTTTTATTTTTGTATTTTAAAAAATATTTCTTTAGGTGAACAGTGTGGTTCCAGGTTTTTACATTTCAAAACAAGCATATTCAGCTTTCATATCCAATTTCATATATTATTGTTTATTTCCTATTTCTTTAAATATTCTCATGCATTGTTATACTCATTATTCATTTTGTCCAATTTCAATTCATATAGCTTATTTCATTTTTCTTTAAATATTCTTGTGCCTTATTTTAAAATATTATCGAAATTCTTATTCCATTTCTATACTCATTACACATATTTTCTGACATCCATCACATTTGCAAGTTTATAACATACTATTATTCCATTTTTTTCATTTTTTTTCCATTTTTTAAATTTCATCCTAATTCTTATTATCCAAAGATGATCCCCTTTCAAGTCAATTCAAGTCAATTCAAGCTTGCCACCCCTTTACCTTATACATTTCCCCCATTGTACTCCCTTTAATTTGTTATGAAAATTTACCACATTATAGTCATTTTTTAATTACTACATTCTACGTTAGTAACAATAATCCCTTAACTTTATATAATATATATATATATATAATTCCACATGGCATTCTCTTTTCTCAGTTACATTCTAAATCATATATTCATTCCAAAAGTATTGATCTATTCAATTAGTTTTGAAAACTAATAATAGTCTTTCCTTTGCAATTCTCAATTCATTTTTACTTTATTCATCACATTGTTAAATATTAATTAATATTCTTATAATACATTCTTATTTCCATGTCTATCTCAGTTAAATTTATATCTTATTTAGGAATAATTCTTAATAAAATGTCAGTTCCAGTCTTTTCTATTTTTATATCTGTATTCTTAAATACCACAAAACATTTCCATGCAGAATCCCTCTTCCTAGTCATCTTCTACCCATTGTCTCTTATGCTCCTAACTACATAACTCCTTCTCATTTTTGCTTGCTTTCTATTTTCTCTCATTTTCTGGTCCTTTCTCTTAGTTTCCCCCTTTTTCCCTGTTATTTCCTTCCATTTCTTACTCCAATTATTTATTTTATCCCCCTCCCTGTTTTGATCTTTCCTCTGTAATTCCCTCTTCTGTTGTTTCCTCTTCCTTTGTTTAACCTTCCAAACAATTCCCCCTTTTTTATCACATCAAACCTTAAAGTTTTAGTTTTAACTCCTTTTTTATCCTGTTTTAATGTTCATTGTTCCGCTTGTTCTTTAAAGCTGATTTCTTTTTTGCTTAACTCCTCCCCCTCTGGCTCTCTTTGTTCTTTTTTGGTTTGCATCGCTATTTCTAATTTCTAACTTTCTGGTGGCACTTCCATCGAAGACGGTTTGGAGTCCACGATTGTGCGTGACTTTGATTCATGCTCTACCCATTGGAGGGTCCCAAACAGGATGGTGAAAAAGGGGAAGACCACCAGCCGGGTCGAGGGGAGTCGCATCTCTCCTCCCTGGCTAGGAACATTCCCTCTGAAGACAGGCTGTAATGGTGGTTTAAAATGGTCAAGAAGATGGAAGGCTAACCAGGAAATAAGGTTGTGCTGGAGGGTGAAGCTGTGAAGAGTGTGTGGATCAGGCAAACTATTTGGATGTTAAAAGGTAACCCCGGAATTCTGCCACTTCTGAGGAAGTGGCAGAAGTAGAAATTATATCGAACTATTGGGCAGACCACAACCCTCTCAAAATCAATTGGAATGGTAGGAAAAAACCAAGGAGAAGATGGACTCTAGAGTCTCAATTATTAAAGGATGAGGAAACTTATAAAGGGGAAGACCACCTTTATTTATAAGAAATTTAAGGAAGAAATATTTTTTTAAAGAAAATAATAACCAATATACAACTATTCAAAACTTATGGGATACCATGAAAGCTGTTATACGGAGAATTATAATATCCTATGCTGCAAAAAAAATAAAGAAAAACATGCCCAACAAAACAATTTATATCAAATAATTAAGAAACTAGAAACTAAATTACAGAACGCCCCACAAAATGCCCAATTACAAGAACAATTGATTCTCTACAAACACAAACTTAATTTAATCAAACAGGAAGAATTGGTTAGAAACTTGAAAGCAACTAAGCAAATACACTTTGAACAAGCAAACAAATCTGGCAGATGGCTGCCTTATAAACTCAAAAAAGAGACAAAAGAATCATCTACCAATTACAAGATGAAAATGGAAACTTATCAATATACAATAGAGAAGAAAAAGAGGTACATAAATATTTTGAGAATTTGTATAAGAAAGAGAGTAGATGAAGACCAGATAAGGGAATATTTAAGAGAAAAAAAACCCCAAGAAATAAATGATGAGATGAAAGATCTTTGACGAGGGATATAACTATGACAACTAAAGCAAGCGATTAGAGCCCAGAAAAGCAACAAAATTCTAGGTCCTAATGGTTTCCCAGCAGAATTTTACAGAGCTATAGAAGACCAAGTAGGACTAATAATGGACTTACATAATAAGATATTAACTTTGGCTAAGATGCCGGATACATGGAGAGAAGCATTAATTTCACTAATCCCGAAGGAGGACACAGATGCCAGAATGATACAAAACTATAGACCAATTTCTTTGTTGAATGTAGACTACAAAATATTTACTACTGTTATTGCTAACAAAGAGAATTTTGAATGATTATATACATTTAGACCAAAATGGATTCCTCCCAAACAGACAAATCAGGAATAATTTAAGAATAATAATGGATACTTTAGAATATTATGAAGCCTACCCGAAGAAACAAGTAGCCTTTGTTTTTTTGGACACTCAAAAGGCTTTTGACAACCTTAATTGGCAATTCATGATTCAGCAAATTTACAAAATGAATTTCGGCACCAAATTTGAGAATATTATAACAGCAATTTATTATAATGGGGAAAACACCCAAACTTTTTAAATATGGAGAAAGGAGTTCGACAAGGTTTTCCTCTATCTCCTCTGCTCTTTATATTGTCGTTAGAAGTACTACGAGAACGAGTTAGGCAAAATTCTGAAATAAAAGGATTGAAAACTAAAAACAAAGAATATAAACTGCAAGCATTTGCAGTCGATATGGCTTTCATTATTGAAGAACCAACAGAAAAAGGACAAGTATTAATTAAGGAATTAGAAAGATATGGAGCTATGGCAGGATTGAAAATTAACAGACAGAAAATGAAACTTTTAGCAAAAAAATTAATAGAACTACAAACAACAGAATTAGAAAGAGTGCTTGGATTTCAAATAACAAGAAAAATAAAATATTTGGGAATATGGCTGACAGCACACTGTAAGGTGATCAAAGAGAATAACTATAATTGGCTACTGCAACAAACAAAAAAAAAAGATTTAGTATTATGGACCAGAATGCAATTGTCATTGTTAGGAAGAAGAGCAGCCATAAAAATGTCTATATTACCAAAATTTCTGTATCTGTTCCAAACTATTCCAGGTAATTAGAAAAGACCTTTTTCAATAATCTCAATAAAATGACAGCAAAATTTATTTGGCAGGATAAAAAAACCAGAATAAAAATGAAATTGCTACAAGATATAAAGAGCAGTGGAGGTTTTGTATTGCCAAACTGGGAATTATACTATAGTGCAGCAATATTAGTCTGGTTAAAGGATTGGATCAATCTAAAAAATAAAAGAATATTAGCTATAGAAGGTGATGACCTGCAGAGAGGGTGGCATGCCTTTCTGTGGGATACAGGACCCTCCAAACAACAATATTTCCACAGACACCTGATTAGAGATTCGTTAATAAACAACTGGATCAGAGTTAAAAAGAAACATAAAAATCCCAGTTTGGCTCTCCACAATGGAAGCAACGACCCACCCAAATAACTTAGACTTGAACAAAATGCTAAAGTATAAAGACTTATTGGACATTCATGGAAACTTAAAAACAATACAAGAGCTCCAAGAAGAAGGGCTATGAGTAGACTGGTGGGCTTATTTCCAAATACAAAGCCGATATAAAAAGGACATGAAGGATCACGGAATATACCTGAAACCACAACAATTAGACAAAATTTTATTAGGCCCAGATAAAAAATATTACCAAAATTTACAAATATCTCCTGGAAGTAGAATTAGAAGAAGTAGTGAAAGGATGCCTGATGGGGTCAAAATATCGGTCACAACATGAATTATCAGATTGGGAGACTATATGCAACAGAAATCACAAATTAACAAAATCAGCAGCATACAAAGAAAATGCATATAAAATGTTGTATAGGTGGCACTTACCCCCTTTGAGATTAGCAAAAATGTACCCTAAAATGATTCCTATATGTTGGAAATATATAAAAAAAAGAGGGAACATATTATCATATGTGGTGGTCTTGCCCAGAGACTCGAAAATATTGGCTTAAAATCAAAGATTGGTTACAGGAAACCACCAATGAACAACTAGGCCTAGAACCAGAACTCTTCCTATTGGGGTTCTTCAAAAAAAAATGTGTAAAGAGCACAAAATACTTATTATTACATATATTGACTGCTGCCAGGATTACCTTTGCCTAATATTGGAAACAGCCATATATACCCGCAGAGAAACTGGTCATACAAAAAGTTATGAACTGTGCTGAAATGGATAAATTAATGCTGAATTTAAAAGATAAAAAAGCTTCAATATTTTGTAAGGTGTGGGGATAATGGTATAGCTGGATAGATCGGAGATAGATTAAAGATAGGTGATTATTAAATATAAGTAATAGAATAATGTAATTATGCATAAATTAATACCTGTAAATAATGCACAAATTATTGTCATATGATAAGCACTACAAATAGCTGTTATTGAATGATATATTTCTTATGTTTTTAATGTAATAAGAGTTCAATAAAGTTTTTTTTTAAAAAAAAAGGTAAACCCAGAATTAAAGGAAAGAGTTTTTGTTAAAGATTGCAGAAGTGGCAAACAGAGAGAGAGAGAGAAGAATTAGAAACTTATGAAATTGGACTTTGGACTTTGAGAAGAATTAAATTGGATGTGGAAAAATTTAGAGGAAAATGTTTGACTATAACAGATTTGGAAATTGAATGCTGGAATTGACTGTGTTAAAAAGCAATAATAGCTAATAATTGGGAATTAGAGGAATTAATAAAAGCTTAAATAAGGGAAAAAGCAGAAAAATAAAGGGAAACAGAATTGAGAGCACAACCTAATGATAAAGGAAAAATTTCAGTGACTTTTTGAAAAGTGTTTGGTCTATTTAAAATTGGAATGTGAAATGAAATAAGAGGAATTCTATTACAATAAAATAAAAAAACCCCAAAGCTAAATATTAGAACATTACAGAAAAGGGATATGTGAAGATATTACTTCGGGATTGTTTGGTGGCTTTGAAAAGAAGTTTGAAAAGAAATTAATCGAAGAAAACTTGGAAATAAAAACTTAATAGACATTGACTGTTGAAATTAAATATAAAAGACACTGGTTGAAATAAATTATTGGACAATTGGATTAGATATAGATATTAAAGAAGGAAAAGAAGTGCACAAAATGAGTGAAATGCGTGGAAATTGGAATTACAAAGCACGAAGGAAATGATGAAAGAAAGCTCAGAAATGTATAGTATTCTAATTTTATCTTGAGGTTGTGTTTTATAGAAATTTTGTACTTTGTTCCTTTTTTGTTATTTCTTGGAATAATATTTACATTTGAGTAAGAGCCGTACTTGCAGTGCCATGATCAATTCAAAGTCTTCCCTCAAGTTAGCTCTAGAACAAGTGTACTTTCACCTCCCTGCTGGTAGTCTCAGAACTATGGCCCCATATGTAATTCTATTCTAATATTTTGTCTGGTTTGGCTCTGTAACCATACTAGACAGAGACAGACTTTAACGGATAATTAGAACTGCAGAAAAAACAATTGCTACCAACCTGCCTTCCATTGAGGACTTGTATACTGCACAAGTCAAAAAGAGGGCTGTGAAAATATTTACAGACCCCTCACATCCTGGACATAAATCGTTTCAACTTCTTCCCTCAAAATGATGCTATAGACCACTGCACACCAGATCAACTAGACACAAAGACAATTTTTCCCCGAAGGTCATCACTCTGCTAAACAACTATTTCCCTAACACTGTCAAGTTATTTACTAAGACTCTATTACTATTTTCCTCTTATCCTTCCTAGTACCTATTTCTTCCCACTTATGACTAAAGCTGTGTTGCTTATATCTTTACAATTTATACTGTTTTATTTGTTTCCTAGTATGATTTGATTGCTTATTAGTAACCTATGACTATCGCTAAGTGTTGTATCTTATGATTCTTGATGAATGGAGTTTTTTCCTTTATGTACACTGAGAGCATATGCACCAAAGACAAATTCCTTGTGTGTCCAATCACACTTGGCCAATTAAGAATTCTATTCTAATATGTGAAAGGGATTAATCAGGACAATGTGCTCAAGTCCCTTCTATTTGTTTGGAACCACTGCTGGAGTACTTTCCGTTACAATACATTTTTAGACACAATTTTTAATAGAGGTGTTTCATAATAATTGATTTTCTTTCAAGGTGTTGAACCAGAGCCCTTTGTTGTTGGAGATCATCTCATTGAAGCTAGTGGTAAACTGAACTTGTTGGATAAACTTCTTTCTTTCCTCTATGTTGGGTATGTTTTATAGTTTCTATGATGTGGGACTTTTTTAATGTAAACAATAGCATTTAAAAAAAAACTGATTAACGTGAGGGAATGATTGAGCACAAGAACAATTTTAGAGAAATGTAGAGACTTTCAAATACATTATTTGAAGAAAACATAAATTGAATGATAAATGTACAAGCATGATGTCCTTAATGAAAAATGTACATGCATGATTAATTCATGCTCATTGGAATCGGGGCTTTGGAACTCTTTTGGGGTTTTGCTCAGTTTTGCCAATGATCAAAATATTCCAGTAATATTTCCTAGCACGTTCATCTCATTCAAAGAAGGAATGGGATTGTGTGTTCTTTTCTGAAATGTTGAAAATGGGTGAGTGGATGGTTGGACTTAAGTGTAGTACACAAAATTATCTGCTACAATGTCCTACTAGTCAATGACTACTTCAGCTTCACCTTCAACAATACAAGAGCACACAACAGACACAAACTCAGTGTAAACAGCTCCAAACTTGATTGCAGAAAGTACGACTTCAGCAACAGAGTAGTCAGTGCCTGGAATGCACTACCTGACTCTTTTGTTACATCCTCTAACCCCCACTCCTTTAACCTCAAACTATCCACTACTGACCTCATCCATTCCTAAGAGGTCTGTAAGGGGCATGCATAAGTGCACAATCATGCCTCTCATCCCTGTCCTATTGTCCCCATTTATTTGTAACCTATTTCCTATATTCTTACTCATGTTTATACTTATACCTATTATTTTGTAAGCGATTGACAAATCAAATAAATAAAAAATACATGTCTGGACATACTGGGGTTGGAGTGGGGGCTAGGTAGAGCAATGTATTGCTTTGTGTCATGTCATATATTAGAATGGAGTGGAGTGGAGTGGAAAATGAAATGGAATAGAATTAAATGGAAGGGAATTGGAAGGGACCTTCGATGTCTTCTAGTCCAGACACCTGTTCAAGCAGGAGAACCTATACTATTTCAGATAAGTGACTATCTAGTCTCTTCTTAAAAACCTCCAATGATGGAGCACCCACGATTTCTGTAGGCAAGCTGTTCCTCTGGTTAATTGTTCTCACTTGTTTCTCTTTAATTCCAGGTTGCTTCTCTCTTTGATTAGTTTCCAACCATTGTTTCTTGTCCTGCACTCTGCTTTAGGTAATAATTTGACCCCCCTCTTCTTTGTGGCAGCCTCTCAATTACTGAAATACTACTACCATGTCACCCTTAATTTTTCTTTTCTTTAAACTAGCCAGACCCAAAAATTGCAGCTGTTCTTCATATGGTTTAGTCTCCAGGCCTTTGATCATCTTAGTTGCTCTTCTCTGAACTTTTTCCAAAGCCTTAATATCTATTTTGTAATATGGTGACCAAAATTGGTTGCAGTATTCCAGATGTGGTCTTACTAGGCTTTTGTAAAGGGGCACTAATACTTAATGTGTTCTTGATTCTATGCCTCTGTTTATATAACCCAGGATTGTATTAACTTTTGTGGTGGCTACTGCACACTGCTGGCTCATATTCATGTGATCATTTGCTAGGACTCCAAGATCCCTGCCACAGTTACTGTTTTTGAGCCAGGTCTCACCTAATCTGGACTTACATCTTTGATTTTTCCTGCCAAAATATAAAGTTTTGCTTTTCTCCACATATTAACTGCTATAACAAACTGGGTCCCTAAAACCCAAAACATTAAGAATAAGGAAATATTTAAAATTGAGTATGAGATATGTAATATGAATAGAAGCTACACTAGATAGCTTTAAGCAAGCTTGAGTATCTTGGCCAGATTACCCATGTGAATGCCAAATGGGTTTTGAAAGGGAGGAAAACAGTATGTCTTAAGACAATTGCAGCCTTGCAACAGTCTCAGCAGACTATAATTGCAGACAGATGCTAGAAGTTGCCTCTTAAGTGCAGGGAAGGAAATAAAGATGAACAGATCTTGGTAGTAACAACAAATAGAAATTGTGGAGGGCAAGGTAGAACAAGCTGCTGCAGAGGAAAGAAAATGAGCAATTTAGTATTGGTCCTTCTGGCCCCACGCCTTCAATCTTAAATCCAAAAGGCAGGATTGCTAAACCGTACAATTTAATGATTGCGGGAACTGGGAATGTCAAGTCTAACAAAGAGAAGGATGAGGGGTGACATGGTAACAGTATTCAGACATGGTAACATGTCAAGTCTAACAAAGAGAAGGATGAGGGATGACATGTTTAAGAGGCTATAACAGAAAGGAGTCTACTCTCCAAATAGGAGAATAGGTTAATCTATTATTCTCCAAAGTACCTGAAGGCAGGACATGAAATAACAGAAGTTTATCAAAGACAGGATCCAATGTAGCATTAAGGAGAAATTTCTTGTCAGTGAGAAAAATTAATTAGTAGAGCAGCTTTCCTCCAGAAGTTGTGGTGGATTTATCACTGGAAGTTTTTAAAAAGAGATTGGACAACTATTTCCCCAAAATGTTATAGGGTCTTCTGCTTGAACAGAATGTTGAACTACAAGACCTCCAAAGTCCCCTCCAACTCTAATTCTGCTTGGAAATTACTGGTCTCTGGCTTCTGCAGCTGCTGCTGCTGCTATATCCCGTCTCTCTCTAATGAGGCCATGTTCATCCATGACTTGCTGAGAGATAAACAAAAGAACATTATAGATCATTCAGCCCCGATTCAGCATGATAATCATCTTGTTCTCCTATGAGAATTTTGGTTTTGCCTCAGCTGCCAAGCTGAAAACAGAAAAAGGGTATTGCAATCATCTTTACAGGTCTTTACACCCACCCATCCCCTGCTGCCCTCTGACTCGGTCTTAATGGCTTAAACATCCATCCAATGAAAATAAAAGAATTTGGGCCAGTCTCGGTAGTGATATTGGTGCCCATGAATCCAATAAAGCAGAAAAATAGATAAAAGATCAACTCCCTTTCCACTGCAGAGTTAGTACAAACTGTGAAAACAGGTTTATGGATTAGGCACATCTCCTTTCCAAAGAATATTGCAACAAAATGCCAGTAATAAAATGGGCTATCTCCCCTATTCTCAAATGATTTAGCCTAAGCATCTCTGTGTAGCATGGAGATAATAGTATTTAATATCCTATATCTATTGAATTCAGAGGATGATATGGATAGAGATGTTGTCTATTTTAAATGTGCTTTGTGGGAAGGTGGAGCCAAGGTCAAAATATTCTTTTTTTTAATTGCAGTAAGCATCGTGTTCTGTTATTTTCACAAATGACCCAAATGTTAGATATTCTGCAAGACTACATGGATTATAGAGGTAAATGTTTTTGCTGTATCTTGATTTATTTTCAGAATTCATATTCTTGGGAATAAAACGCTTTGTACAGAAAAATCCTTTTAAAAAATCTGGTTTCTTATCTATGATTGTGGGTTCTTTGAATGTTCATCTTTGAATTCCCATATATGAAATATGTGTCCAGAGGACAGCCCATTTGGAATTTTCTGAAACTTTGGTGGGAATCTTGATCCCACATGGATATGGATCTAGGATATGACTAGGGACGGCTCTTGCTGAATCCTTCAGTTTCTACTGAATGACAATGGATCATTCACATTGTTACCACAATGGATTTGAATGACAGAGAAATTATCTGAGAAGAAGTAGGTGGGCTGTGTGAGTTCACATACACTTAATAACTGCATTTATAGGTCTCTTTAATTTAGATACATGGTTGGTACTTCTTCGTTGTCATCAGATGATAGCCCTTCTGAAGTCTGGAGATAGCAGGGCATAGTTGTCTCAAAGTTGCTCTTTCAAAAGGCAACTGGACTGTTTTCCTTAGAGCAAAAGGGATCTGTAATAGCCCTTCAAACATTTTGTTTCTCATTCAAGAAGCTTCATTGGTTTTGGCGGGATGGTGGGAACGATGGAAGGAACATTCCCACCAGAACCAATGAAGCTTCTTAGATGAGAAGCAAATTTCTTCTTCCTCAAGAGAAAAAACAGTCCAGTTGCCTTTTTAAAAAGCACCTTTGAGGCAGCCTTTTTAAAGATTATATCCCATGGGAAATAAATATCAACTTTATAATGCTATCGTGAAAGTAAAAATCTGAATCTCTATAGTTGTCCAGCGTAGCTCGAGAAGGGAATGCAATGGAAAAAGATTTCCAGCATTGCTACTGTGGAATGAGGTCAAATTAGGAGATCAGCTTTCTTTGACCAACTTGAAATAAAACTTGATGATTGTCATTAATCATCTGAAAAAGTGCTCAACATAGGCTGTGAAAGCCAAAAATAAGGGTTTCTAATGTAATAGTATCTTCTGGTCTAGGTGCAAAATCAACAGCCTTTTGACCCATGATGTCAAGTTTGGAACAGAATTGAGGCAGGCAGTATTATGTCATAATTCAAATAAAAATCAGAAAATAATTTTGGAAGAAAAAAATTTGGCAAAAATTTTAATGTGAAAAAAGGGAGAATGTTTCATAAGACCCTTAATCCACCAGCTTTTCCAAGTCAGGCTAAAAATCTGGAGAAGTCTTGAATACCAATAATAATAATAATAAGTGTTATTAAAAAGCATAAGTTCATCAGATGCATAGAATATATGACTTTAAATTGGGGTAGGGCAGGGAGAAAGGTAGGGAAGATAGATTGATTGTGCAGATATAGGTTAAATATGAGACATATTAAAATTACCTTGTAATGTGTTAAAATGCCTTGTTTTGATTTTCTTTGGTATGTCTTTTTATGTATGTAAATTCAGCAACAATCTCTTTCTCAGTGGAAGAGCACTCTATGCATCTGATTAAATGAATTGCAGCTCACTAATGCTTTATGCCCTTTAATCAAGTTTGCTAATCAGAAAAGATACTACCTAGATGCCTTGATTTCCAATCGGAAAGTGGATATTACAAGACATATTAGAACTTCATTGATATAAGCTATAAATAGCAGAATATTGAAAGCTGTTTCTCCTTCTCTCCCTCTTATATTCCCATTTTCCCTGTTTAAACATATATTTTCGTAATAGTCGCTATATTTTTTTTTTCAAACATAGGAACAGTGTATCTCTCATTCTCAGTCACAAACATGAATATTTAATGTTTCTTTTAAAAACTGAAAAGGCTACAGCTATGAGCGCCTGGATGGATCTGTCCGAGGTGAAGAGAGACATCTTGCCATTAACAACTTTGCTCAGAAGCCTATTTTTGTTTTTCTTCTGAGTACCAAGGCAGGTGAGTAACCAAGACTTTTCTATGTATTACACTCGTAAAAGGATTGCCAAAATTTCATTAAAATATGTTTTATTTTAACCTTGATCAAATAAATAAACATTATATTCCTTTCTTTTAGTTCTGAAAACCTTAATCTTTAGTTCATTCAAATATTGTTGTAGGATTTCATCTCTTAAATTATTCTTTGTCCCATCATTTAGATTTTTTCAAGGCCTTTACAAGTCTTTTTCCATATAGCTATCCAGTTCATTTTCTTGATTTATCATTTGCATTTCTCTTTAATTTTTATATATCAAATGTATGTAGCTTATCTAATCAGAAATGAGTGAGCATTTTTTAGTATATATATTATTTTAATTTTTTAAATTTCAACCAGCTTCTTTTGTATATACCCAATAAAGATTCTTTATCCGGGTAATTATCTTGGCCTGCTACTCACATTTCTACTTTAAATATATTCTCTATTTTGATATAAATTGCATCCCTTAAGTTTAATAAGGCTCCCAGTGCTGATTGTGTTCCTCCAGAAATAATAATCTCAGAAGGCATAATTAAAGACAAATAAGCTGGGTTCAGGGAAGGGAGATCAACAATTAACCACAATTTGGTACTTCACACCTTGTACAAAAATATACATATAAAAATAAATCCTCTCTTTTTGTGGCCTTCCTTGACTTTAAACAGGCCTTTGATTCAGTATCCAGAAGTACCCTCTGGAATAAATTAAAACGTACTACTATTGATAAATGCCTCCCCTATCCCATACAAAAACTATATTATATCTAACTCCACCTTAAAAGTAAGGTATATAACCCAAAAGGGACTTTCTCTGATTCAATAAGTGTACAAAGAGGAGTATGCCAGAGATGTATCTTGGCCCCTTCCCTTTTCAGTTGTTATATTAATTCCCTGATTGATCTTCTGCATAACCCAGATTTCCTTTCAATTTAGCACAACACAAAATACCGATACTTCTTTATACTGCCCCTATTATTTCACAAACTCCTATTGGATTCAAGAGAGCTACTTCAGCAACATTAAAATACTGTACAAAATAATCTGATCTGCAATTTCAATAAATCAAAAATTCTAGTTTTTGCTAAAAGAGCTATTCAATATTCTTGGAGAGTAGAAGGACACCATCTCGAACAGGTCAATACATTCTGTGGTTTTCCATATGAAAAGTATGTGGAAAGCAAATCTGAACCACACAATGCAATCAACCCTTAGGTCCTCAAATGCTCTCAAAATGTTTTTTTCACATAAGTAGAGGACAGTTAGTCCCCACAGCCATAAAACTCTTTGAGGCTAAAACACTTATGTGAATTTTCTATGGGGCACAAACATGATTTTGTTGTTGTTGAAGAAAGAGTCTTAAGAAACCATATAAACAAAATTCCTCAGATCCATTTTAGCTACACCTAGTGGGACATCAAATACCCAGTTGACAATTGAAACAGGAATGCCTCAAATTCAGGTGCCTGGAAGATGACAATAATTTACTGGTTGAAAATTCCATTCTTCCCAGAGGGTTTGTGCCCTTTTTTCCTGATAGACAACTTCCTCTATCCCTTGAAACAACCGATAAAGCATAAGCTGGTCTTCTATGGACCTTCCCCACTGTTTTTTATATCCCTAGGATCAAGCCAAGCAAGTGGTTACCAATAGAATAAGAGACATACAGTTCCAGCTAGAACTTAACAAGATATCTCTCCACACCAGAAAGCAGATTAAATGGTGTGTGTGGGAACCAGCAAGGCATCTGAAAAGTAGAATAGCATTTTTTTTAGAGCCAGACTTAATATTCTCTCCTCAGCACTTCTTCAGGGCAGGTCTGATAATACCTGTGCAAATGGATACATGACAATGGGGAAGTTGAAGATATCTCATCCTGTTATGCTGGAAGTTCTAGAGCAATGATGGCAAACCTTTCCATTCTTGCGTGCCAAAAGTGCACGTGCATGCAAGCACGTGCGTGCACATGTGCCAACACCCATAAGGCAATGCACAGGGGGACCCATGTCTCCGCATGTGTGCGTGACTCCCTCATGCACACCATGCATCTGCACATGCCTGCGCATCTTCTGCATGTGCCCTGCCCCCCCCACATGTGTGGCAGCTATCCAACAATCAGCAGGTGGGTGGGCAGCACATGTACCTGCACAGTAAACCTTCTCTGGGGCGACGGTTCGCATGCCGGAGGAGATGGCTCTGCATACCACTTCTGGCATAGGTTCAGTAACACAGTTCTAGAAGGATATCAGATCAATATACATTCTCTCTCTGTTGGAGAGATTTCTAGGGAAATCAGAGAATTTCTATGTGCACCATCTCCTTCAGGATTCAAACACAGCTATTTGTATGTGTATACCTTCATTAACATTAATTAAACATTGTCTATCCATAGAAGCTATAACTGTTATTGTAACTACTAATTTCTGGACAGATTCTTCAAAGATTCTTCTGGACACATTCTTCAAAGATTCTTCAAAAAAAATATCCTTTAATATTAATGATGTTTTGTGTTATTTTGTAAAACAAAATTAAAAGAAGTTTTTTTAAAATCTAATTTTATTCAGAAAAAGTTAAAATACAAAGCACCCCAAAAAAATAAAGAAACAAAGAAAAGAAAAAAGAAAAGAAAGACATTGAAATGTGCAATAAAAATTAACACATACACACATACACATATCCCCTCTAGTTGAATACTAATTTATATATTACAACAATATTATTTTTCTACCCTTTATGAAACAGAATTTCAACCAAAGAATTTTAAACTACTAATTCTGTTTGCAAGTTGTTAACCTGTAACCTGTATATTATGTTAATTACAAAGTTAACAAGAACAATAACAATAAAAAGGCAAGATACAAATTTCAAAAAACCCTGTCAACAAGTTATTGTTATTGTAATCAACTCTGAAAATGTTAATATCTGGCTATTCATATCTGAGGAGCCACAATAAAATTGGTCTCATCTTGTTTCCTGGTAGTCAATGTAAATAAAAATTCCACACAAGATATGTGTAATAAAAATAATGAAATTTTAACTTCTGAATTTTTCTGCTTTGAAAACTTAAGAAAAAATGGAATGTATATACCATTTTGATAGCTTTTTTATTAGATATTAAATTATTAAGGCAAGGTATTTGGAAAGGAGTCTTCTATGAAAGGGGATTAAATCTTACTGGAAAAAATGAAGATACAATAGAGAAAGAAAGGGCTGCACACAGATGCCTGATGTGGACTTAACTGGACATTTGATAAAACAACTAAAAAGTGTATGTCAGAGCAAATGAATGAACTATTTTAAAAAATGATATGTCAAATAGCAGATAAGAGTTCAATTGTCCAACAAAGCTGTAAAAATGCTCTTTCGATAAGCAAAGCTCAAAAGAATATTTCTGAAATTTAGACTGAGCAGATACAAAATTTAGACTGAAATTTAGACTGAGTTGGCAAATATAAAAAATCATAGCAAAGATAATGTAGTTATCTTTAAAGGAGTTAAAGGTTAAAGGAGGTTTAAAGGTTAAAGGAGTTCCAGAGACTACAGAAATTACTGTTTAAAATTATTCCAAAATTATTGTGAAAAGATCAATATAATATTAATATTGAATAGTATTATAAAAAGATCAGCATAATCGTCTGATTTATTCATGAGGAAGCCTAGTGGGTGTTTTAATTATATTTGTTGATATTTTAACAAAGCTATTTTAGCTATTTTAATGAAAAAGATAAATTACAGAAAAATGTGAGTTTGTGAAGATCAAATAGGATGGTGGAAGTATTTTTCCAAGATACTGGCATGCTGTGCTGTAACAAAAGAAAATAATTTAAATAATTTACTGAAAGCCTTATGTAGAACAAGATTTGTTATCAGTGAGAATTTCCATTTAAATTAATTATTTCAGCTGAATGAAAAGCAGCTTGTTGGCAAAATTCATTCCCAGTGTAAAAGAAGCAATTAATAAACTGTCCTTGGAATTTGGGAAAGTTGGCTCAAATATAAGCTGAAGATAAAAATGCTATACCAAGCTGCAAAGCAAACAAAATGGCGAATGAATGATTTATTGTTTGAACTGATTGATTTGAATTTGTTATATTTTACAAGTCAAAACACTTTACATCTTAGAGCTATCATCTTATATAAAATACCCAAAACAAATTTCAAAATTTATTAATAAAATAGACAACAGCAATCGCCTCAAATATTTTTCTAAATAATCCCATTATGAGCAATTTATAATGCTAATACAATGGGAGCCTGATCATATCGCCAAAAAGTGCTATTGCACAGAGCGAGTGCAGCAACAGACAACCAGTCCCTATAAACATCTTTCTTAAATTATGAAAAGGAAATCATTCGCGTTTTTAATGGACATCTGTGTCAGTTAAGTAAAGACTGCTTGAAGAAGATACTTTTTGGAGATATAAAATAGCCAAAGTTTGGAGAGTTTTTAAAATCAATGTTTCAAAGTTCTGATTATATTTTGAAACCAAAAGAAAGCCGTTTTAGGTTGTCTTTGACTTACAACAGTTTGTTTAGTGACTTGTTGAAGTTACAACAGCACTGAAAAAAATGACATGACCATTTTTCATGCTTATGATCATTGCACCATCCGTGATCATGTGATCAAAATCTAGATGTTTGGCAACTGGTTCATACTTACGACAGTTGTGATGTCCTGGCGTCTCATGGTCACCTTTTGCAACCTTCTGATGAGCAAAGTCAATAGGGAAGCCAGATTCACTTAACAATCCTGTTACTAACTCAACTCCTGTAGTGATTCACTTAACAACTGTGGCAAGAAAGGTCATAAAATTGGACAAAATTCACTTAACAACTTCACATGCACTGTCCTACTTAGCAACAAAAATTTTGGGCTCAATTGTGGCTCTAAGTCAAGGACTATCTGTACTGGCCTAGATAGAAGGTGCTTATCTAGATATATGCCCAATACAATCCAGAATAGGATTATCATGTTTGAGACATAACCAATTCATCTAATTAAATAGAATATGAAAATACTATGACCCATTTACAATACACTCCTGTACATTATTGCTTATCGAATGATATATTTATCTTTATACTTTTCACTTGAATTAAGGCTACAGAATGGCTGGTTTCTTTTTATTATAATTTATAAATATTTTCCTTTATTTTCAAAGGTGGAGTTGGTATCAATCTTACAGCAGCAGATACAGTTATTTTTGTTGACAGTGATTTTAATCCACAAAATGATGTGCAAGCAGCAGCCAGAGCCCATAGGATTGGCCAGAAGAAGTGAGGAAAATTTGGTGGCTTCTGCATGTAAATGTGGTGGTGGGGTTTATAAGGGCATATTTTATAAGTCCTGCTACATTGTTGTAGTCCCTCCCCAGACCACTAAAAAGCACATTTACAGCTAAGGTATGTCTTAGATTCAGAGGATAGCACCTGTTAATGTACAAGTAGTCCTCAAGGTACAATGGCAATTAGGACAGGGTTGCTGTTACTAAGCAATGGAGTCATAAAGTGCAACATCAGATGACCGCATTACTTAGCAATGGCAATCCAGGCAGTGTTTATTGTCATTAACTCCAAGGCATCGTTAAGCAGGAGGTGAAGGTAGTCCCAAGTAAGAAGCATGGGGACATTGCAAGGTGGGCACCACATTGGCTGGGCATGTGTTGAGGAAGGGTGCTTCACTGCAGCACAAGCTCAGACAGGCCAGGGAAAGAGAATGGAGTGAACGTGTACGAGAACAGGAAGGCTGTGGACAGGATGTTGGTGGGTGCATTTGTGTATGAGCGCAGAGAGGTCCAGGGAATGAGATCACTGGTGAGTGCAAGCAAGTAAAGGGAGAGCAACTTGTGACCTTTCCAGTTGACTTGCCCATTTACTTTAGGTAGATGGCAGAGAAGGTCGGCAGTGATTATCACATTGCTACAACTAGTCATAAGTGTGTACTGGTTGTCAAGCATCTGAATTTTGTTTATGTCACTGTGAGGGTGCCACAGTCATAAAAGCTCAATGTCATTATTTGGAACAGATACTGAATGATAGTATCTCGAGGACTACTTGTAGTGTATATGGAAACTAAAATTTTTCCAAGTACAGTAGGCATGAAAGCGATACCCAGAAGCTATTATGAGCACTTAATCTAATAATACTCATTGCAGCATCTTATTTAAGAAACATTGTAACATTAGTATTTTCATTTAAATATTCCATACAGTCCTCTCTGGTTATCAGCAATACGATCATGTGCCACAAATTGTTTAGGAGGCTTCACTAATTCTCTTTATACAAGTCTGCTCCAAAAATGGACTTATCAAGAAAATTGGGGGGAAATATATGACAGACAAAATTAATCTATTATAATAAGCTTCAAAGTTTTAAATGTTTGCAATGTTTTATGGCTTGTGTCCAACAAGATTACGGTTTTCAATCATTTTACCTTGGTAAATTACCATTTTGAATCTTTTCAAAAATATTTTATAAACTATCTCAGTTGGCCTTAAACTCATGGAGGAAATAAGAAAATGCAGTAGCACTAATGCTTGAAGAAAAGGAGGCAGTCAACAGCCAGCCATATTTTACGTACAATTTTTATAGTCCTATCTCAGTGACATATTGGATGGGATGAGTTAAACTCTAAGGCATTCAAAAAGGTATCAGTTTGGTAATCCTTTGTTAAAGTGTCTGTGGAGATTGTCACTCATCCAGCTCATGATTGTCCCAAAGGTGCTTTTTTCAAGAGGCAACTAGACTTTCTAGTTTTTCTTTGAAGATGTTTTGCTTCTCATCCAAGAAGCTTCTTCAGCTCTGACTGGATGGTGGGGAATGGATTTATACTCCTTGCAGACAGCTGGTCATTTGCATTCTCAGAGTTGCTGAGGCTACCTGGAGATTTATTTGTATTGTCAGAGCAAATGGGTGTGAAACATTCTTGGAACTGTTGAAAGGATTGTTGTAGACTGGAGATAGATAATGTCATATCTCTCCTATGTTGAGAGAGACCTATTCAGTTTTGACATGGATGGTCTATTTGACCCCTCTTTCAAACCAGCGGTCCTCTCTGTCCAAAATATGGGCTTTGCTATCTACAAAAGAGTGGTCTTTGTCTTTGAAACACAGATGTAACATTGTCATTGGCATTGTCCTTCAGTAGGTGTTGCAAGACCTTTTTCTTGTAACTGCTGGTGGGATCTCTCTTCACAGTCATATTTAGGAGTGTCCTGCAGAAGACTGTTCACCTTAGCCTTGTAGTCATCTGTGTTAGGATGACTGTGCATCTTCCTTTATCAGCTGGCAGGATGATGATATTTAGGTCTGTTCCAAGGGATGTCACTGCTCTTCTTTCTTGAATTGTGAGGTTGGAAGGGAGTATTTTGGAACTGGCGAGGGGTGCAGATACCTTCATTCTGCTTCTGGTTCTGCCAGTTTATTGTTCTAGGTGGCTGATTCTGTGGCTATGAGGAGAACATAGAAGAACAAACACACCAAGACAAGATTCAGCAGTCCATCTGCATATTAAAAAACAACAGCCGTTCTTTTGAAGATAAATTTAAAGGTGGCCTCAACAACTCGTAAAAGAATGCAAATTAGCAACTATCTGCAAGGAGTATAAATCCTTCCATTCCCCACCATCCAGTCAGAGTTGAAGAAGCTTCTAGGATGAGAAGTGAAATGTCTTCAAAGAAAAACAAAGTCCAGTTGCCTTTTGAAAAAAGCACCTTCGGGACCTGAATTAAAGTATTTTACAATTTACATAACTACATAATTTGCCCTCATATTGTCCAAAATGCTTCAGTGTAATTGAAGTTGGAGTGCAAAAATAATGAGGGTGAAAGAATCCCATTTCTGGTTTGAAAACCTATTGCCTCCATTGTTGTGGAAGCAAAACTAAAAATCCTGTAGGAATGAGACCTGAGAAATATTTGCTATATCCTGATGCAATACACACGACTACCAATTGTTATATTAATATATATCTTATTGTACTTTTTTAAAGACCAGTAAAAATCATCCGCTTGATTGGGAGAGACACTGTAGAAGAAATTATCTACCGACGAGCAATAGCAAAACTCCAGTTAACTAATACTGTTATTGAAGGTGGGCAGTTTGCACTTGGAGCACACAAAACTCAGGATACTTCAGATGTTCAGGTAAGAGATGCCAAAAAGCACCTTCACAAATTTCAGATAACAGCAGAGGAAATACAGATGGGTAACCCTAGAGATTAAATGGTGTTTCTGTACTTTTTTTCTTTTTGAATTCTATAAAGTATCAACATTCTGTGAATGAGGTATACAACATTTGGTTATCATTTGTACACATCACAAACTCTTATTTCTGAATCTAATAAGTGATTTCTAATTCCTGTGCAAAATGTGCCTATATAGAATAAGTATTCATTACATCCAAAGCTTGATCCTTGGGAAGAAATTGTCTCTATAACCTTCCATCTCTCAATTTAAATCTTTAGATTAATCTTAATCTAAAGTTGCCATTCTTGATTATCATTTCATCTGCATCACAAGCAAGTCAATTTTCCATTCTGTCAGCAGAATCCTTACTTAATTTGCTATAGGGACAGGTCATCTTCATCCTCACATGTTGTCTCTTCCTAAGTGTTTTCTCCAGCATATTTATATTCCAGTTTGTTGTTCAATAAACATGATGTCCCACAAGATAACAGGATAGTAATATAATAAGGAATGCTTTGATTTACTCTATAACAGTGTTTCTTAAACTTTTTTCTCTCAGGACCCCTTTCTACTTTTATGGAATTATGGAGGACTGCAAAATAGCTTTTATATGGGTTGTATTTATTAGTATGTAATATATTAAAAATTAAAATCGATGCCACTATTGCTGCCACTACCACTTCTCCCAATTGTTTGAAAGGGTCTTAATATATTATTTGTCAACATAAACTGGCAAATAAATTCACAGACTTCTGAGGGAATCTCAGGAGATCCCTAGGGGTTCTCAGTCCACACTTTAAGAAACACTGGTCGAAATCAACTTTCTAAAAGAAATAGGGAAATAAGAGTGAGATCTTTTAAATGCCACTATACTCTCTTTTTTTAGAAAAAGCTACATGAAATCCTGAAGTTTGGTTTGGACAAATTGTTGTCCTCAGAAGGGAGTACTGTTTGTGATATAGACTTGAGAAGTATCCTTGGGGAAACAAAAGGAGGAATATGGTCAATGGATCCAGTGCAATCAATCACAGAAATAAATGAAGAGCATATTTTGGAAAGTAAGTTGATGAATCTAACATAAAATACAATAAAAAACAGGCTCCTCACTTGAAACTCAAATTTATTTTTGAACATTAACATTACTTATGTATATGCTGTCCATATTTTTTTATTCTCTTTACCAAAGTTTCTTTTGAACATGCACATTGCTGGTATGGTCTTTTGAAGAAACCGTAGTTGGTATTTTGTTTTGCTGAATAAACTGTCTTCTTTACTCATTATTTATTCATTCATTTATTTATTGCCTTTATTATTTTTACAAATAACTCAAGATGGTGAACATATCCAGCACACCTGCCTCCTATTTTCTCCACAGTGACAACCCTGTGAGGTGGGCTGTGTTGGGAGAAAATGACTGGGCCAAAGTCACCCAATTGGCTTTCATGGTGAAGGTGGGACATTACAGTCCAGGTTCCTTCTTTCTGGCCTGATGCCTTGGCAACTAGACCAAGCTAGCTACATGGAGCCTGAGATCTCTGAATTATATATAGCATTTGAATGCCTTGGGTGAGGCTATCAGTGCTGCTGCTGACATTGATACTAAGTATTTTTTAATGAATACAAGGAGGATATCATTTAAATAATGGAGAGGAAATATATTTGTTTAAATCAATTTAAACCAATCTTAGTAAATATCTTTACAAGATCTACTTTTCAGAGTATGACACTTCTCAGGCCAGTTTAAGACTAAATGCTATTCCTGACTTTAAAACTGTTTATAAGATATTAACAGTAGTGGGGTTTGCACATGGCAGTAAATATAGCAAGCAATATTATAGCTTAGCATAATGGATTATGGAATTTCTAAAATTTGATGTATGTAGAAGAAGTGTAGCATAGTGGTTAAAGTGTTGGTCTTGGGGGCTGGTTGATGGATTTGTGACCAGCCCAGCACACTCCATGTGATTATACTGAAGAAAATTGGAAGTGGAAATACTATGTGTGTGTATGCTGCCATTTACTCATAGATGAAAGAGGAGGGTGCCAAAACAAATAATAATTGGAATTGAGCCCTTCAGGACCCCTACTTAAATGTGGTTTTTGCAACTTAATTTTTTTCTTGTATTTGAAGTGAATTGGCAGTTCAAATGTAGTCTTCTCTCCTCTTAAAAAAATCCCTATAATACAAGAGCTTCTTTCTCCCCTTCTACCTTATAAAAAGGGCAGCTACAGGAACAAAGAAAATATGTAGTCTGTCCCACCACTCCTAGTACAACTAGAAGATAACTGCATGTCCTCAGGATGGAAATAAAGTTGGAAGGAAATTGTTACTTCTTTGTATTTTTATTGAATTTTTACTATTTGTAAATCTAAATTTTTTTCTGATTTATGTATTTATTCAAGTAAAGTATATCAAAATTTGATTGGATAGATAAGGATATTACATTTATCAATAATTGGGACATTCTGAAATGGCAAAACATGCATGGCAAAACTTGGCTTGAGCATGAAACAAAATAATATTACAGAAAAATAGATTCTCTACTTCTAATACCATAGAATTTCTTACTCAGGAATTTCTACAGTACATTTCTTTGCCTCAAAAATAAAAAAGCTGATTAGAAAAGAATTAATATAGGACACTGAATAATATTTTTTTCTTACATTTGTCTCTCATTAAATTTTATTATTATTTTTTTCAGGGTGGTGACAGTACAGATTTCATTTTTAATATAGGTGATGAATTAACGTCCAGTATTTATTCTCTATAGGATGCTAAAATCATGAATGGATAACTTTTTAAAAGAGGATCACTGTAAGAAGTATTACTATGCTGGAGCTAATCTTAAAGTTAAAATGTATGTAACATTGGTGGTTCATTTTGTTTTTAAGGCCATATGTACATATTTGAGGGCAAAGACTATTCCAAGGAAACTAGCCAAGGGGACAAGAAGGCATATGATAATTTGCTAGAACATCAGAAAACTCTCCATGAAGACCTTAGTCAAGGAGAAAGAATTCTCCGAAATAAAGAAAACGTAAGAATAATGTGACATTTTGATACTTTGATTAGTATACCAGAAAAAGCTTATTTGAAGTTTATATACAAACATAACAGGAAGTAGGATGGAAAAGTAATTTCTACTGTCAACTTCCATAGTATGCCCTTTAGATTAAGTTTTATATTATGTTTGGCTGGATTTATTCTCCAGTTTTATGGATACTCTATTCATCAATTTGTACTCAACAAGAATTTTAAAATCTCAACAAAGCTAGATTCTGGGTAGCAAGTTATAATTATTCAGATGAATTTTCAGGCCAAATAATCTGGAAAGTCTTACATTGGTCAAAGCAGTGGTGTGTTCTTTTTGTTTTGAAAAAGGCTATGGGAAATTGACCAAAAGAACCTCTGATGGTATAGAATGAAGAGGAATATGAAACCAATTTAAGATTAAAAAAAAAAAGATTATATCCCATAGATTATTTTTCTAGGTTCTTCTTATGACAGCTGATATGGGACCTAGTAAAAAGCGTAAACTGAGCCCAGAAGAGCTGGAAGTTCTGCAGAAAAAAATTCAGGAAGCAGCAGCAAAGAAGGCAAGGCTCAGAGAAGAAAAGAGGCAGAGGGCAGCAGAGATTGAACAGCAGAAAAAGTAAGTTTTTTGCATGCTTTGCTCCCTCAGCTGTTGACCCTGTTCTGCTGAGCTTCAATGAAAGACCATTTGAAAATTAGCATACTGTTACCAGCGGCCATTCATTTCTCTGTACTCTATTGGTCTAGAATCTCTGTAGACTATGGGCTGCTTTCATACTACTGTTTCAGTGGTGCTGAAGCAGGATTGAAATTCAGCTGATGCTTAAGCTTACAATAAAATAAACTGCATTATTTATACAAAATAAAAGGATTTTTTTTCATTGAATTCAGGGTAGCCTTGTGGGAAGCCAATCACTACCAGTCATGCTGCCTTGAGTCAGAAGAAAGCAGTGAAGAAGAAGATGAAGAAGAGGAAAAAGGTCAATTGGATTTAGAATATAAAGATCCTGAGGAGACTTTTATAAAGTATATTGTGGGTGATGTTACCCATCCCATAGTAGGAGATGAGGATGCCATTATTGTTCACTGTGTAGGTAAGTTAAGTAAACTTTAGGTTAAAAGCCTACATTTTGTGCATTGTGTTAATTAATTCAATAGATTAATTGAATGTCTTTGCAAGTATAGATCCACAAACATACTTTTATTTATTTTATTGGAAGATAAATTTGCATGTGGAATCTATTATAATTTCCCTCTATTCCTTCCTGAAAGGAAAAGAGGTCTAAATATTTGGAAATATCTTTAATAGTATTTTAGCTTGAAGTAAAACGTGAAATTTATACAATAGCCATTTCTCAGCAGCAGTTTTCACTATTCTATTCCTCTTCAGAAATCGTGTTACATTAGTCCCTGGATTCATATTATTTGGCTAGCTGGAGATTCTGAGAGTTGTGGTAACATTGCATACAGCTAGAGTGCCCCCTAGAAAACCCCATGGACAGTACCAAAAGGAAAAAAGATATGATGCTGGAAGATGAGCCCCTCAGGTCGGAAGGTGTCCAATATGCTACTGGGGAAGAGCAGAGAGCTAGTACTAGTAGCGCCAGAAAGAATGAAATGACTGGGTCAAAGCTGAAAGGACGCTCAGCTGTATCTGGTGGTAAAAGGGAAGTCCAATGCTGGAAAGAACTATACTCCATAGGAATCTGGAATGTAAGATCCATGAATCAAGGCAAGCTGGACATGGTCACACGACAGAACATCGACATCTTAGAAATCAGCAAACTAAAATGGACAGGAATGGGTGAATTTAATTCAGGTGACCATCAGGTATACTACTGTGGGCAAGAATCCCTCAGAAGAAGTGGAGTAGCCTTCATAGTCAATAAAAGAGCACGAAAAGCAATACTGGGATACAATCCCCAAAATGCAGAATGATCTCAGTTCAAATCCAAGGCAAACCATTCAACATCACAGTAGTCCAGGTCTATGCCTCAACTACTGGTGCTGAAGATGATGAAGGTGACTGGTTCTATGAAGCCCTACAACACCTTCTAGAATTAACACAAAAAATGATGTCCTTATCATCATGGGGGATTGGAATACTAAAGTAGGAAGCCAAAAGATAACTGGAATAACAGGCAAGTTTGTCCTTGGAGTACAAAATGAAGCAGGGCACAGGCTGGTAGAATTTTGTCAAGAGAATACGATGGTCATAGCAAACACTGTTTTCCAAAAACTCGAGATGATGCTACACATGGACATCATCAGACGGTCAACACAGAAATCATATTGACTATGTGTTCTGCAGTCAAAGATGGAGAAGCTCTATACAGTCAGGAAAAACAAGACCAGGAGCTGACTGTGGCTCAGGTCATGAGCTTGTTGCAAAATTTAGGCTTAAATTGAAGAAAGTAGGGAAAAGCATTAGGCCACTCAAGTATGAACCAAATCCCATCCCTGATGAATATACAGTAGAAGGGACAAATAAATTTAAGGAATTAGATCTGATAGAGTGCCTGAAGAACTATGGACGGAGGTTCGCAACATTGTACAAGAGATAGCAACTAAAACCATCCCAAAGAAAAGAAATGCAAGAAAGCAAAATGGCTGTCTGAGGAAGCTTTACAAATAGCTGAGGAAAGAAGGGAAGCGAAAGGCAAGGGACAAAGAAAAAGATACACCCAACTGAATGCAGAATTCCAGAGAACAGTTAGAAGATATAAGAATGCCTTCTTAAATGAACAGTGCAAAGAAATAGAAGAAAACAATAGAATAGGGAGGACCATTTAGTGGGCCCCAAGGAGAAATTCATAACAAGGATGTATAATTTATTAAAATTTGTCTTGGAAGAGGAAGTAGTAAAAGGTTGCATGATAGCATGGGCAAAAATATTGGACATAATATAGATTTAGAAGATTGGGAAAAAATATGGAATAAAAATTATACATTAAGAAAATTGGCAGCTTATAAAGAAAACATATATAAGATTTTTACTGTTGGCATTTGATACCAATGAGATTGGTCAAAATGTACCATAGAATCCAAGTTACTGGAAATGCAAACAGAACCAAGGTACCTTCTACCCATATGTGATGTTTATTCCTAGAAACTCAAAAATACTGGAACAAAACATGGAGTTGGATACAGGAAATAGTGGAAGATGAGATAGAGTTTAAACCGGAACTGTTCTTGTTAGGAATAATAAAGAGGAAATATAGTAAAAACATTAAATATATGTTACCACATATAATGACAGCAGCAAGGATAGCATTCACACAACGTTGGAAGCAAGATACCATGCATCAGAAGAATTAGTAATTCAAAAAATTTTAGATTGTGCTGAAATGGATAAATTCACGTTAGAACTAAAGGATAAAGAAGAGTCAGAGTATTATGAAGTTTGGGACAATTGGTACAAATGGTTGAATAATAGAGATAAGAATAATAGAGATAAGAAAATTATAGACAAATGTATATGAATATATATAAATGTATCTGTGTGTGTGTATATGATTGATACATGTAATAATGATATCACAGTATTGTTAAAGATAAGAGTAAGATTTGAAAATGTGAAAAAGCATAATAAAAATAATAATTAAAAAAAAAAGAATAGGGAGGACCAGAATCTCTTCAAGAAAACTGGAGATATGAAGGGAACATTTCATGTAAAGATGGGCATGATAAAGGACCAAAATGGCAGGGACCTAACAGAGGCAGAAGAGAATAAGAAGAGGTCACAAAATTACACAGAAGATCTATACAAGAATGAGCTTAACGTCCCTGATAACCACGATGGGGAGGTCACTGACCTCGAGCCAGACATCCTGGAATGTAAAGTGAAATGGGCTTTAGGAAGTCTGAGCAACAACGAAGCTAGTGTAGGTGATAGTATTCCAGCTGAGCTATTCAAAATCTTAAAAGACAAGTAAAAGTGCAACACTCAATATGCCAGCAAATTTGGAAAACTCAACAGTGGCCACAGGATTGGAAAAGGTCAGTTT
>BHFT01028156.1:19425-44663 GCA_004320025.1 Laticauda laticaudata | reverse complement strand
AGAGTCAGGTAGAGTTTCCAGACATTAACACTCTGTTGCTGAAGGTTGTATTTCCTGCAACAAGTTTGGTGTTGGTTAACCTTGAGTTTGTGTCTATTGTGTGCTCTTGTGTTGTTATGGTTGAAGCTGAAGTACTCATTGACAGGTAAGTCATTGCAATGTATGATTTTATATACCATACTTAGATCGGACCAAAGATGTTGTAATTCAAGATTTTCTAGGTCTAGAATTTCAAGTCTGGTGGCATAGATATTACAATGAGTAGAGGAGTGGAGAATATTTCTGGACTTTCTAAACTGTGCTAATATCAGATACGTAATGTGGTTCCAGACTGATGAGCTGTATTCGAGTATTGGCTAGCAAATGTTTAGTATGCTCTAGTTATAGTGTGATATTACCAGAGAAAAAGCTATGTAAGATTAGGTTAACAACTCTTAATGCCTTTTTGGCTATGTATTACAGTGGACTTTAGCACTTAAATCATTAGACAGAGTATTTCCAAGGTCCTTGACAGAGTTTGGATCATCAACAAGGTCTTGATTATTCAGCTTGTATTATATTTCTGATTTTTTTATAATAGTAAGACAGAGCATTTATTGGTGAGATTTGAAGTTGCCATTTGTTTGCCCATTCTGATACATAGTCAAGGTCTTTTGAAGGGTAGCTATTGTCTTGTGGTATTTGAAGAGCTTTACATCATCAGCGAAGAGAACGCAGTTGCTCTTATGTGATCACAGAGGTCATTTTGTAGAGGATGAAGAGAGTTGTCCTAGAACACTGCCCTGGGGACACCACTGTTGACAGGTACAAATTTGATAGGAACACTCCCAATTTTACAGAAGTCGATGTAGATTGCGTCTATTGTTTAGCCCTAATCGAGTTGTGTTAGTCATATGTTTTTGCAGTGTAGAAGTTGCAGATTACAGGATATTTTTTTTCTGAAACCAATTGTTTATGGAGAGTAGGTTGTTTGTCTCCAAATTGGAGGATAATGGATTGGTTAATAATTGATTCCATTACTTTACAGGTGACGCAGCATAAGAAGATTGGTCTGTAATTTTCAACTAGGCTGGGGTCTCCTTTTTGAAGATGGGATGACCATGGCTTGTGACCATAGTTTTGGCAAGAGCTGGTCCTGAAAGATTTTTCAAAGTTTATGCTTAGAAGTTCGGCTATGGCAGTGGGTAGCTTTTAAAGAAGTAGGCACATATTCCGTCCGGTCCAATAGATAGAGATGTTTTTAGATTGCGTAGTGCTTTTTCAACATTGTCTTCTGTAAAATCGTATGTATTAGATCATTGTATTGTCTGTGGTTCGACTAGGAAATATGGGCATGATCCATTGCTGTTTACAAATACTGAGCCAAAGAATGTGTTAAAGAGGCTGGCTTTAATAGTGTCATAATTGCAGTCTTTACCATTTCAGTCTTTTCAGGTGGATGGACCTTGAGTCTTTTAGTTTGTTGTTTACAAAATTGTAAAAAGTGCAGGTGGAATTGGTGCATAGAATGTTTTCCTCTTGTTTATGTGATAATTGGTGCATTCAGTCTTTATCGGTGGCATAAATTTTGTATCGGCTTTTGAAGTTGGCATGTGACCAGATTTGTTTTCCGCCAGAGTGATCTCTTTTGGATTGAAGTTTCCTTATTATTATGGTTATTGTTTTTTTTTTTGGGGGGGGGAGTTGTTTGATGACTCAAACTACATATAGTTTGATGACTCTTTTGACTTCAAGAAAAATATGTTGTAAGATCTTCAACAGTAATGCATCCAGTGAATAGAGATTGCCAATCAAGGGATGAGAGATCATTGTCTATAAGATCATAGTTGCCTTTTGGAAGTTATAATTGGAGATTACGACATTGTGATGATTTTTGTGGGACGTATGTTGAGGCAAAAGTCATCATATTGTGGTCACTGTTGGAAAAGGGTTTTTTAATTTGTATTCGTAAATTAATTCAGACTATTGTAGAAAATGAGTCAAGCAGTTAAGCTAGTATTGTTGGTTACTAGTTGTTCCAGTCCCAGATTTGTTACAGCATTGTAGAAGGTTGCATGTTATGTGTTCATTGTACATTTGTTTGGGTCAGTTAATATGAGGTAGATTGAAGTCACCAAGAAAGATAAAAGCATGTAGACAGGATGTTGCCCATATTAGTAGTGAATTTAGCTTGTTTACATGTTCGATGTCATAATCAGGGCTCTGTAACATAGTAAGAATCGAAATGTGATATTTAAGGATATTCTTACAAGAGCATTGACATTGAACCTCAGATCATACCCAGATTTATTTCTGTGTGAGGAATGAAACTGTAGGGAATGAGATGAAAATGAATAACACTGGGTGAAACAAGTTAGAGTCATGTTGTGTCCAAATGAATTAATAAATAAATGTATAAGATTGTTCCCTGTGTAATTGGGAATTACATAATTTGGATCAACAAGAATATGATACTGAAGACTGCAGGAAGAATGGCTTTTCTCATACATTGAAGTGCTTCCAAAGTGGTTTCTTCCCCAAATCCCAAAAATTTTAACCTTAGACTGTCTACTATTGACCTCACCTCTTTCCTAAGAGGTCTGTAGGGAGCGTGCATAAGTGCACCAATGTGCCTATCCTATTGTTTCTTTTATTTTTCTTATATGTACCCATTTCATGTATTCATAAGTATGTGTATACTTATACCTGTTATCTTGTAAGTGATTGACAAATCTAAATAAATAAAATAAAATAAAATAAAATAAAATTAGTGACGGGTTCAAGGACTTCTCACTCTCACCTGCATCATTAAGTCTCACCTCCCATAATGGCCCCAATTTTGCCTGGATTTTGGCATATTCCAGGTTTTTAACATATTCCCAGCATTTTCCTTTCACTTCCGTTCCCCACTTCCTCCAAAAGAAAATATTTTAAAATGAGTTAAAATTAGCATTAAAAGTGGAGTTTCCAAAATTTAGGGATGGGGATAGATGAGTTCAGGGCCTTCCAATCCCTCACATCCTTTTTTTATAAAAGCATAAAGCCATAGCCCGCAAATTCACTCCATCATTTTCTCTCACAGAACAGGCATATGCTTTTAAAAATCATGAGGCAGAGATGCAATCATCTGCCATTTCAAATATTGCCCATTCCTAATTAGTTCCAGTACCACAAATTTTAGGCATCTAAATCCAGGAAAATTATATCCAAATTTCTTTTCCTTCATTTGCAGCCAGTTGGAATCCAACTCTAAATACTCTGCCTTATAGGAACTTAACATGAAATCAGACTTTCCTTTTACTAACCAGTTTCAGCAGTAAGTGTTCCTTGATTTTAGGTGATTCACTAAATATATAAATACTGGGGGTCTCTTCACTCATAAAGCCACTATGAATAAAACAATATTTTACCCAACTGGTCATTGTTTGGACTTCATGCTTATCTGGAAGAATATAATACAGCTTTAGGAATGTGCTCATACAAGTAGAATAGAAGTTAGCCAATGCGAACAGATTTTACCATTTAACTTAGCCTCTTTGAGAATTATCAGGGGTCACAAGCCCCACTTGATATTAAAAAACTAAATATTCTATGACAAACCACCACTAGCATAGTCATAGTCTTGAATCCAAGTAAAATGAGTTAAAATCTCTCTGTCTACTCAACCCAGAAGTATTGTTCAGGCCCAGAAGCATACTAAATGGAAATTTTGTTCAAATTTTCTTCAAGTTTCTGAAAGACTGGAAATAAAAGTCTAAATCAATTCAACTAGGGGACACCAAAACCCTGAACACTGGCGGATGTAATTAAAGACCCTAATCTTTTCCTTTCTATTGCTCATGAAATAAGACAGCTGTTGAACTGTCCTTGACAAAAATAAAATTAAAAAAATAGAAATAACCCCACATTATAAAGAAAGGATATAAGTTCGATTAGCTGCCAGCAGAAAGGGGCAAAAAGTTTTATCAATGCAGTAAAACCAAAAATAAATAAGCAATTAATTAAAATCATCCCAGTTCCTTCTCCGGATGTCTTCTCCTCTCCTTGGCCTGAAATCAAGCGTAGTTCCTCAAGTCCCCTGGATTATGCTCAGCCATCTGTGGCCAAAATGATGGAAGCCCCAAAAATCCCAACGTTCTGGCCAATCAACTTCATTTGATTCCAGAATTCAACTCTGCGGGAATCGTGCCAGTAACCAAGATTGCCATCAATGAAGAGGATGACCAGAGGGAGAATTACCGACAGGATCTGAGCAGCTGTGGTGATGTAATAACCAGACAGAAAGGACAAAGCAAGGACACCATAGAGAACAAAGAGAAGTTGTAGGAGGATCTCCCCACCCAGGAAACCATCAAGATAGGCCAGGCGATCTTCTTTGCTGTGCTGAAGAGAGTAGGCCTAAAAATAATAAATTGGAATGTTGGTTTACAGCAATCTTTAGCCTAACAATTCTATAACTTATGCCTATTGGGACATGAATATAAACTTCCATGCAATTTCTATTTCTCCAATTGCTGCTGTTAGGAAATCCACACTGGATGTATTAAACTCCAAGTGGGTCATGAATCTATCTTTTTATTGTTTGCATCAGATTGTTTTTTCCAGCTTAGACCTGTTCATGGCTTTCTCCCACAGTTGGTTGACTACATTTTTCAAGATATACAACTAAATCCTGCTCAATTCCAACTAAAGATAATTTTGGAAGAAATTACAGAAATGATTTTGGAAATTAATTATTCATTATTTATAATTTTGGATATTAATTATTTGATCCTTTATTCTAGAAGTTTATTCACTCTCTTCTTAGAATGTAGGATGTAGGATCTCAAAAAATGGGAGGAGATTCCTAGCCTCCCATCCAAACGTTTCCAATAGAAATACAATATCCCTCACTCATCTAGCTCCTTTTCCTCTGCCCCCTTGGCTGCCCTCCATTTTGTCACCTTGCATTCCTCCACCCCTGCTTCCTCCTACTGCTGACAAAATAACCAGCCAAGGTACCTGCTGGCCTTTCACAACACTTTGCATCTTGTGCTCCACACACAGTGATCCCTAGCTGACCTTCGCTGTTTCTCCTGCTATTGGTCCTATACAACAGTTTTTGTGAGGCTTCCAAGGCAAAGGTCAGCTGGGGAGGCAGAAGATGATGACAGAAGGCAGAGCAGCCAAAAAGGCAGATATGGAGGGGTGGGAAGGTGGAATAGTTGGATTGAAGAGAGGCAAATGTGACTGGGTGGAATATCCTTATTTGCTGAAGAGCGTTTACCAGGTCCAGCTGGGGATGAGACAGCAGGACAAAGCTGGCAATTTGTGGAGGGTAGAAGCAATACAGCTACAATTAGGACCTATCAGAATTGCCATTGCAGTCACATGTTTCACCTCGTGACTGCTTCACTTAGTGATGGAAATTCTGATCTTAATAAGGGTCACTAAACAAGGATTACTCATATACAAATAATGCTCCCTGTTTATGTAACACAAAGCTTGGTGGTTCTGTATGAAGTTTGTGGAGTTCTTGGTGCTCTCTAAGCTTAATTGTTGGCTAGCAGATATTTTATTACTTGCACTGATGGTATTATTTAATTTGAAATGAAATATATGCAAATAAACAATCAATTTCATATACTGGAGTTCAGAGAACTCCAAAACTCCACAATCCAACCTTGAGCTATATTCTATTGGAATATAGCATTTATTGTACTTTAATAGCATTTGCAGAACCTTAAAATTATATTTTGAAGAAATAAATGTAAGCTCCTAGCCTCTGCCTATGTTTGTGTATATTTACATGAGAGCACTTGTGAGACAGTTCACCATCTGCAAGGACTGCTGATCTCTGTTCTGATCCCTGACTTATGGTGCACATAGTATGTCCACGATCTGTCTCATTACTATTTTTTAATCCCATAGCAGCAAACTAAGTAAAAGAGGATGGAAAAGAAAGAGATGGTCAATTCAGACCTTTTTCATGTACATACCACACAAATGAGGTAGATTCCAATGAAAACTTGCCCAGTAGACTGCAGTGATCTGTTCCGTGGTTTCTGGCGGTAGATCTCACCAGCACCACTTGCCAAAATCAGAAATCCCCCTATGATGGCTATTGTTCGTGAATACATTCTCACCTGTGTCATGCAAAGTAAACAAAATGTGCTAATTAATAAAAACAGAAATGCCTGTTTTGTTATTAACACCCCCCCCCATATACTATAATTTTTTTCATGTTAGAACATCCTCTATATATCCATTTCTGAAGAAATAACTTTACCTGATTTTGTACTGACAATTTTTTTTGAGAGATGAAAAGTGGCTGCCTAAATTTGGGCACACAAATTGTTGGTTATATATTTGTCATCCATTCTTTTAATGGCACGGGGATAATTTTCCACTAACCATACTTCATTATGTTCAATTAGAAATATACCTATCAAGTTTAAATATATGAGAATTTGGATATAAAGGGAAATGACAATTAACAAAAAGTGTGAGCATCAATAGAACTAAATTTAGGCATATTATATGTTAAGTCAAGTTCTGCTTGATAACGGAAGGCACCAAATAAAAAATAATTATGAAGCTGAAAACAATTAATTAATCAGTGTTTACCTGATCAATATAATCACAGCCAGTACTGTTTCTGTAGAGCCTTGGGGTAGGGAACAATCTTATAAATTTATTTATTAATTCAATTTGGACACAACATGACTCCAACTGCTTTGGACACTTCATAAATAAGAGCATAAAAACCACTAAAACAACAAGATATCATGTGGGGACAAAAATGAACACAAAATAAAAGTAACCAACATGCCCAAGGGACCCCATCTGTCTCACATCAAGACCTAAGAGAACAAGCAATCTTCAAGGATTTGCAGAACACCAACAGGATGACAGCCATGTGCTTTCAGGCAGGGTCTTATTCAAAAGGGCAGGCACGGCATCAGAGAAGGTACTCTTACTGAGTACTGATAGATGAGATTGTTTAAGAAGGGATGCAGAGCACACCAATTCTGCTAATATGTACAACCAAGCAGAATCTATGGGAAACAGAGTCTTTCATCTAATTTATTATATGTAGAGTATTTTGGTAATAATCAGCACTGACTCACTCTAGGAAGCATATCAGCAACTGGGGCATCTGGGGCAGTAGAAGTGTCACATGGACACATTGAAGAACGACCATTACTGCCCAAACTGCTCTATTCTGGACCAGCTGAAGATCAAATGGTTTTCAAGGATAGCTTTATGTTGAGCACACTACAGTTGTTGAGCCCTGAGGCTGCTGTCTGAAGGGCTTCACTTCCCAACCTAGGAAAGAGTACAACTAGTGTATCAGAAGGAGCTGAGGAAACAGCCATATTTGGTGCCTGCTCTTCACAAGAAGTATGATTCCAAGAAATCTCCAGATTGAACATACTCTTGAACAGGAAAGTTCTACCCCAGCTGCTAAGAGTATGCATGAAAACTCCTAGGATCTAAGAATATAATATCTCTAATATCCACAGGCTTGGTAGGCTTGAGTGACAGTCAGTTCCTCCCCATCCAGATATTGAGACCCAATAGGTAGAGATACTTAAGCCACCAAATATTGTCAGAGGAAAACTTGTATGTTCATTCTTTTTCACTGACTGACAAGAGACATAATCCAATTATTCCTGGAGATATTCTCACCCCTATAAAATTATTCCAGCATATATGCTATTTGTCTGTCTCTACCTAACTATTAGCTATCAAATTTAGAAACTGCCAATCCTGCTTACAGAGCAATTTAACTGCAAAGGCATATTTTAGAATATCTTCTTTTGCTAATACTGAAAGATGCTACACATGAAACAACAGAATCTAATCAAAGGGAAAATGCCAATACCGACCCACCATCCATCTTGAGCCCAAGTTAATTCTGCCATACAGCAATATGACCAGACTTTGAATGCCAAAAATGGAGCAGATAATTGTCTCACCTTTAACCAGTCCGCATAATGTACATAACCTCCAACATATGCTGCATAGGTACTGATAGCCAACTGGAGAGCAGCCCCCAGAGCAAACCATCGGCGTTTCACACCAAAGGACATAAAGCTGGCACACAAAACTGCTGCACCCATATCAAAGTAGAGAAATGGGATAGGGATGTCTGGTTTCCTATATAAGGAAAAAGGAGTAGAAAATTACTCCCTAAGAAATGAAAGAAATGAACATAAATGAAACAAATGAACATGGCACATAAGAGAGAGTGGTACATGTACAGAACCTGGCATTACTTTCCAAAGAATACAGCCCCACTTGAAATTAACATTTCTGTACTTTTTTGTTAAAAGAAAACCCCTACCCAATAAACACTAAACTATCTGTGCTCCCTAATGCTTAATGCTGAATTCCCAGCACTATAATTGTCAAACATATTTTGGATTTACCTAAATATGCTTGAAAATTATAGTACTGGGAATTCAGCATTAAGCATTAGGGAGCATAGACAGTTACAAAGGTTAAAAAATTCATTTTGACACAGGCTTTAAGAAGAGAGAAAATAATATTCTAACCATGAGCTAAACATTTCTGAGCCTCATATCTCACTTTTTTTTGACATAATTTTTCTTTGATATCCTTTTATCAACATATCATTCTTTGCTTTATTAGTTTTATTTAATGGCATGTATTTAGCAGTATATTTTGGGAGCTCCTTGATTGTTCAAGCATGCCTCACATAGACATATAAACAAGTGCAGGTGTGATCACCTGTGGCAACCAGGAATCATCTCTAAGCAACCTGACATAAAGAACTTTGGAAGAAACAAGAAACAAAGTGTTGTTTTTCTTTCTGACTAGCAGCTATCACAACTTATCGGTAAATATATATATAAATTTATTTTTATGGGATTCAGCTTTCAGAAAACAAATATTTATTTTTGTTTATACTGCTTTGCATTTTACCTATTCCCAAGTTCTAGGCAGCTGAGTTACAGATAAACAGCCTTTGTGGGTCAACCTGCAAGGCTACCATGAAAGACAGAAGATTACAATGAGCAAGGCATTAATAATCTATTCGAAACAGCAGTTTACCTGCCCACTCTCCAAAAGAGAATTGACAGGAAATTTACTATAAAATTGAGAGAACAAAGTAGCCTTCAGATGACAGTTAAAACAGTTAAGAGTCATCATGATTTGAAGAGCCATTAAAAAAAAAATCAATTTGTATTATTATGATTGGTCAGTCAGCCAGATGTGTATGTAGACTAGATATGGCATTTTGGTCCACCTATCAACTTGTTCCCTAGGACTGTTGTTATTTAGTTATAGATATTGTCACAAGACATAAGCTGTTCTAAGTAATGCTGCCTTCTCAGTTGACTGATGGTGAATCTGTCAATACGAATGATGCTCAAATTGTGCTCCATTTGTTTTGGGACTGCATCCAAGGTACCTATTACTATTGGTATTATCTTTGCTTTCTATATCTTTATCATAGTTATCATCATCACCATCATCATGTCCCAATTCTGATGGGCTAGATAAGGTACAAAAAATTAAAAAGATAATAAAACTAAACACAAATGGTTACAGTAATATCAATAATTATCTATACCAGTGGTCATCAACTGATGGTCCGTGGACCATTGGTGGTCCACAAGAAAATTTTGGTGGTCCGCAGAGAAATTATTTGCATTTTTTATATTGCATTAAATCAGGGGTTCCCAAACTATCACCCCAAGGCCAGATATGTGCAATGAATGTTTGTATTGCTGCAGAGAATCTTTCTCTTCGGGGTCTTTTTGTGCAAGTCAGAGGGGGCCAGAAATTCTGATGGAGTCTGCTTCAGTTTCCTGGTGCAGGGCTTGGGGCGAAGGCTGGAGGAAAGTGCTGCTGGTGGCAAAGAGCCAGAGGGCCTTGTTCCAGTGGGACTGCATCATGACCTGGAACTGGCTGACCATCTTAGCCCACTGAGCCTCCAGGCACCAGTACCTGGCCTTGCACTACTGCAGATCTTCCCTCTGCTTGGAAAGCCCATGCTCATAGTCCTCAGGTATATACTTCTGCTGAGCCTCCTCAGTCAGATCCAATTTGAACTGAGCCAGCTGCTTTGCCAACTCATTCTTGTGGTGGGTCCTTAGCTCCAATGCCAAATTGCTTCCCTTAGGAGCCCAGGCAGGGAGGCGAGGAGTGGCTGGGAGGGGAGGGGCGAGTAGAGGCTGGCAAGGCGCCCCTTGACATGAGTGACATCGAGTTGGCCACATCCACCCAGTCACAGGAACTACACCCACCCAGCCCCTCATTATGCAGATCATATTAGTGGTCCGCAGGATTTAAAATTATGAATTTAGTGGTCCCTGAGGTCTGAAAGATTGGAGACCCTGATCTATACAACATAATTGGTGTGTAGAAAAATTCATATATACAATGTGTCCTGGAATGCAACTTGGTTACAAATTGCAAGGAAAGTGGAAGCCATTCACAGCTTCATGAGCAAGGTATTCTATAAAATAGCAGCTGCCACTGAAGTGGTTCTTACACTTGGTCATATCCTACATATTATTCAAGAAGAAAGACCTGCAACAGAATCCCCTCATGGTAATCAGTCCAAACAATATAGTCAGTTGCTGCCTGATTTATGGCTGTCTCCAGCCTCATTTCCAAAACAACAGACTCTTCATTGATCTAACAGAATAAAATTAAACTCAGTGCTGATAACAAATTTAGAGGAAACCAGCTGGATAAAGTTGTTCTAAATCAGTTTTCTCAACGTGTTTTCTGAGGATTCTTGAAAGTCCCTGAAGATTTTCTCAGGAGTCTGCAAAATCAAAATTATTTGACAGCTTCTGTTGAAGATAATACAATATTAAAATCCCATCAAACAACTGTGAGAAGTAATAGCCCCAACAAACACATCAAGGTTAATTGTTAATAATGCAAATATCGATAACTATAACCCACGCTAACAAAAGTTCTTTCAGAGTCCTTCCAAAAATATAGTCCAGAGAGGAAAAAAAGTCTAAGAAATACTATTCTAAACTTGTAATTGCCTCCATTTCCCTCCCCCAGCCCTCAGATCTAATCATTCTCCCTGCTTCATCCACCAATGCCCATCCTGAGATCCTGCCACCATTGGCTACCATCCTGATTCCTGATCCCCTTTTATCTGTGGGGATACCTCAGTTGTAATTTAATGATACCCACTCTGTCATTGTCCCTCAGAGAGACTTCCCTCCCTCCCTTTCATCCCCAAGTCCTCCACCAACAAGTCCCTTCCCCCACCGCCCGCCCCAGTGTGAGAACCTAAGCCACTCTCCCACTCCATTCATTCTCACGCAGACCTTCTCGCCCACCTGAGCATTATTTTTCTTTCCCATGCTACAGTCCCCAGACTCCCACCACTTCTCCACGATAGAGATGATGCGGGGCTCCCGACTTTAAGAATTGGTCTCTGGATTCTAAATGGACGGAGGCTGCTGGTATCGATTACTCTCTGCACACGCTCAGAGGCATAGTAACTTTCAAGAAGCTCTTAACTCACCGGCGAACCTCGGCGCGCTCGGCATTGAGGAGAAGGCCACTGAGACAGTGCCAGAACGGGAAACGCGTGAGCAACACCGACCCGATCCGCATTAACAGCCGCAGGATACCTCGCCGCCTCCCGCTACCAGCCGCCATCTTGCGACAGGGCGGAACTACTGGCGTATCCCGTTCCTATCAGAAGGTTCTCTTTGGTCCGTTACAGCATAGCTCTAAAGTCCCTTTCCAAAACTTTCCCTACAGGGAACTAATACCATACTCCAAAGGTTCCCCTCTTCTTTCTATAAACATTAAAAGTTCAGATTTTGTGATTGCCAGTCCACCTGTATTATTTAATCTGCTTCTACTAGGCAATTTACATGTAAAAGAAACAGAAATCCAACACAATATTTCCGACCCAGGGAAGCTGCCCCATTTTATTCTATACCGGTTAAAGAGTTTCTCTGTCACCATCAGCATCGTTCTTATCTCACCAACATCGTGCGATTTGCTGTAATGTATAAGACACTACAAAATTCTGGGGCTCTGCCTAGTCTGATATTTGAGGCAACAGTGAAGGCAGAAGATATGAAAATGGGTTAGAGAGAGGGAAAGAATGCGAAGTAGGGATTATGACACGTTTCATAAAATTATAGATTTCTGCACGAAGTGGGAGTCTGAGAATGCGTCGAGTTTGGTCTAGTGTTAGAACGCCAGGCTTGTTATAGTCCCGAATTATGCATGAAAGCTAGGTGACTTTGGATCGGTTACTCTCTCAGTCCAATTAACCTCACAGGGTGGTTGTTGGGAGGAGAAAGGAGTATTATGTATGTTCACCACCTTAAGATATTTATAAAAATAATAAATGTGGAGGGAAAAGAGAACAGGAGGGATGGATAATCTCAAAGACAATTGTGGGCGAACATCCTAATAGAGCTGTAATTAAGATATGCCTTTTTCTACAGATTTAAGACAAAAACAAATCAGAGAGAACCATGAAACACACTTCCCAAAACTATGCTTTTTCTATTGGTGAATAAGGGATGCTTACTTGCTCAGTTTGAGCTAATTTATATCAATAAATGGTGATTTTCAGTTAGCATAAAAGCAAGCATTAAATATAAATGATGTGTTTTACTTGCAGGAAATTTAACATTTGAGTATCCTTGAATTAGAATTTATTTCTTACACAATATTCTGCTCTGTTGCCTAAGTAGAATATCAAAGTAACAGCACTAACAATATGAGGGTTGCATAGAGCAGAGATTCTCAAGTATTTTGGTCTCAACCCTTTTATAGTCTTAAAAATCAGGATCCCAAAGAACTTTGTTTAGATAGGTTATACCTATTGATAATTTATGAATTAAAACTTAGACATTTAAAAATATTTATCTTCATGGACCCCATGAAATCCATTCTGAACTCCTAGGATTTGTAGGCCACACTTTGAGAAGCATTGGTATTGAAAAACTAATCACAACAAAACAGACACCAAATTGTCCATTTTAATTCCAAGGGCCAATTATTATACTGATTTCATAGCCTTCCCATTTTGTAATCTTTCAGGAATGCTGGAGAACAATTTCCATGTTTTCTAATCAGCAAGTTGTCTGCACTGACAGGGAATTAGAAGAATGATAATCTGCCACAATTCAAGATAAGAGTTAGATTTCATTCTCTTTTCCTTTCTTTATTTTGAGTTGATCAACTGTATTTATACGCCATAAAGATACTTCAATGTTTAAGATGCTGAACAGCAAAAGAAAAAAAGTTACCTTCAAAAATATAAAAATTGAATTGATATTTTTATAATCAAATTAACTCATATTTAAAGATCCCTCAAATCAAGTTCCTTGCTACCTACATCCATCCATGTACAAAATAACATTAAAAGAACCATTGTCACTCTAAGAAATCAATCTTCTCTGAATTTTTTTTTATGGGAAAGCAATCCACAATGCCAAATTCTAAATTTTTAAACAATAAAGTTAAAGCAATTCCGTAACATCAGATGGGAATAAATATCACAAAATATTCCATATTATCCATTTATGTTAATATCCATTTATCCATTTGTGCATAAATCCATTTGTGTTAATAAATGCATAAACAGTAAATGAAAATTAAGACCACCCACAGAAAGTAAAATGCAAATCATGTAATATTGTATACATTCCAGATCAATTCTGTAAAATACGTATTCATTGGAAAAAATGTTTGCTATTTCCTGATATCACCCAAGATTAAATTATCTGATGGAACTATTCAAAATAAATGATAAGATTTCCAAAGACTCTGTATTTCTATCTTCTTCCAATAAACAGATAAGAAAAGGAATTCAAAATGCTTCCAAGCAAGGCATCTGCATTATTTATATTGATGTATCCCACAAAAGCCAAAGAAAAGTCATGTAGTTAAGGATCAATGTCCACCACATATGGTTTCAAAGTGCAGTAGTGATTTGAGGTATTTTTTGTGGTAAGCCCAAGGGGAGAAAACCATCTTAAAAGTTCTAGGAATTTTCAGAATATCTGTTTTTCTTTCTTTTTCTTTCTTTATTTGGTTTGTCAATTGCTTACAAGATAACAGGTATAAGTAAAAACATAGTTATGAATACATGGATACATATAAGAAATATAAAAGAAACAATAGGACAGGGTCCGTAGGCACATTGGTGCACTTATGCACGCCCCCTACAGACCTCTTAGGAAAGAGGTGAGGTCAATAGTAGAAAGTCTAATGTTAAAGTTTTTGGAATCTGAGAAACTCCAGAGAAGCAATCTATCTTCTATCCTCAGGATTTCAAAACAAAGTCACAGGAATCTTTTTTTAAAAAAAAATGGTTGTAAATCTGCTAAATTTATTATCCCAGGAAACTCTGGATTTGTTGACCTTGGTGTGCGCACCAATTAATATGAAAGATAGAAATATTTTTAAAAGCTTTATTCTGCAGAAGAGGATACTTGTGATTAAAAGTTTCCAAAGGATTTGTTCTAAGGCAGTGGATTTTAAAAGGTTATAATCAGAAATATCATGACTCCATTAACATTTGGCATAATTAAAATACATTCCAAAATATTGGTCAAAAGGTGGGCACTGTTGTTGCTAGGGAAATATGAACTGGTGGATGAATGGCCCATCCATTGCTAGCATAGGTAATGCCTGCCTCATTCCATTCTATGAGGGAAATTCCTAAGGTTTCTTACAGTCTAAATTTGTATTGCTTATAACTTTCATTTGATGTTATGCCATTTTCATAACAGTTCCTTTACTTTACATCCTCCTCCCCATTCCATTAAGTTCAGATCTCTAAAGCCCAGATTCAACCATACTATTGGAAGACTTTAGCTAGACTTGGAGCTGCTGCAAATAATATCCTTCCTGATGAGGGGAGGAAAAGGAATTTCAGAAATCTCTGAAAAAATAACCCAAATAAATGGTCCAGACAACTAATGCAAAGGAATTTTTAAACAAGGCTAAATCAAGTAAATGAGAAAGTTCTGTGAATGATTATATGGTTGGCTGAAAATGTTTAATTACCTTTTTTAATTTTAAGCCTTATTTTTTTTTTGCTATATAAGACAATTTGTTTTTATGTGATGGCAACTTGATATTGCAGGCGTATTTATTGTTAGCAGTCTTTGCTGAAATGAAATATGTTTGTTTGCTTCAATGTACTAATTAGTTACCTCTTGGCCAATGCAAGTAAGCTGTTCTGAGTTCCAGCAAGACAAAAAAAAAACAAATATTAACTCTGTATACATTCTATATCCTGTTGCTCACAATAAGTGCTATAAAACAAGTCTAAATTCCTGTGACCTATGAGAGACAAGTAATAGATATAGGTCATCGGTTCCCAGGTCCAAAAAGATGTCCTCCTCCAATTAGAAATGTAGGTCTTGAATCATAACTGCAGAAACAATATACATACTAATATAATCCTAAATTCTAGGGCTTTCAGATCTTTTAAAGGCAGAGGATGGGATGGAGAGAAGTCCATCTGGAACTATGGGGCTGATTGTTGTGAAAAATCAACCTCACTGCCTCCTTTTTTGAAGTACCTAAATCACTCCCCGGCCCCCTTTTCCATACTTCCTGGAATTTTGTGAAACAAGGCAGATTAGTCCAGGCCATCTTTATTCTGAGGTCAAACTGACATTTAGATGGAAAAATTATTTGCATCCAGAGATAGATATCCTGACTTCCTGTGGTTTTCCCTGTCCTGGGTTCACATAAGAATACATAATACATAATAATTAGAGAGGAAACAATGTAGAATATGTCTTTTCCAAATATACTGAAGCTCTGTATGATGGAAATTTGAAATAATTAAATTGAGCTTTAGGTCTAGTCCATAGATGACACAGAAATAAAGGAAAATGAAAAGCTAGAGCCATTTCATATACCATCAGGGCCATCAAATAATTTAGAAACCTCACGGAAGCACTTTTTTTGTCTTTCATAACCTTGTTTTTTTTGGACAGAGCCTAAAGGACATACCAGATTGCATGGAGAGTTCAAAAGCAGGTTATCCAGAGCAGCCAATCTGAGTGAAAACAAGTTGCCATTAAAAAAAACCAGATCTGAATATTCAGCTGCATGCATACAAAAAGATAATCTATAGTAAATGGGGCATACTAAAAGCTGAGCGCATCATCTTGAGTTTTTACAAGATGGTGCTGACTGATGGTAGGTTTTTCAGGACAAAAATCCTAGAAATGTTCAGAAAGCCTACAACTTTTTACTTAAAATTCATCTCCAAGGATAAGGGACAAGTTGCTGACCATATGGATACTTCTGAGAGACCGAGCAAGCTTTAGTTTCTTGATAGAGACTGGAATTTTGTCTCCTTGTAGAATTATTCAAGCATAATAGATTCCCATGGAGCTTCTTCCAAAGTCTGCCCAGTTTGAAGCTCATTCTAGGCTGACACAAGTATTCAAGCAGGTAGTAGGCAGAGAGCACTCTTGCTTACTTGCACGTTAACAGTGGTTTGTACATAATCTTTTCAAATTTGACAATCGTAAAAAGGCATCATTTTTTTCAATATTAATGATCAAATTCATTCATTCTACATTGTCATGAGATAAGTTTGTTTAGTTTTGGCTTTGCATTTCTTATGACCCCAGTCACTGTGATTAGTGATTCACTCTCCACTTATGAGTTATGTAAATAATGGTTAAGTAAAGCATGGCTTGGCTCCTGATACCAAGCATCAGATGAGCAGGATACATCAATATTAACGTGTTGGAAGCCATCAGACAAAGATGGAAGTGCCAGAATTGAAATGTCAAGCAAATTTAAGAAAATAAGTTTGCAACAAGGGCTCAAGAAAACCTAGTTACATGTGTGGCTTACATACTTCCTGTTCTAGTGGATACTCTGCATGAATTAATCATTAGGCACAATAAGGCACACTACCTAGGGCCTAGGTACAGGTTAAGCTGCAGCAATTGTTTTATGGTTTTTATTAAGTCTTAAAAACATCACTGGCTACAGCAAACCTCCTTCCCAGGCAGAAGGAAATCAACAACTAGCAGGTGACTTGAATATGTTTTACTGCAGGTTTGAAAGGAAACTATAACCACCTATCTCCACAACCCGCATCTCAAACACCAACAACAGCCAAACTTCCTCCAACTGATCCCAACCCATTAAGTTCACAACCTCTGGTGATCACAGAAAAAGAAGTGCAAGATCTATTACACAGATAAAAGCCAGGAAAAGCACCAGGGCCAGACAAGATAACTCCTTCTTGCTTAAAAGTCTATGCTGACCAATTGACCCCCATCTCACCCAAATCTTCAACAGATCACTAAGGATGTGCTATGTTCCTTCCTGCTTCAAATGCTCTATCATCCCACTGCCAAAGAAGCTTTTCATCAAGGAACTGAATGACTATAGACCAGTTGTTCTAACATCTGTAGTTATGAAAATCTTTGAAAGGCTTGCTTTGCATACCAAGCAAATAGATAGACAGATGATGCTGTTAATATGGCTCTGCATTACATCCTACAAGACCTTGAATCTCCAAATACCTACGCAAGGGCCATCTTTGTAGACTTCAGTTCAGCATTCAATACCATCATTCCAGACATTCTTCTAAGTAAATTAAACCAACTAGCGGTACACGGTACCTTGAAAAACTTATAGTGGATCATAAGCTTCCTACAGACAGGAAGCAAGCAGTGAACTAGGCAGATACACTGTACAATTAGCACAACCCCCCCACCCCCAAGGCTGTGTGCTTGCTATCCACTTCTTCCTATATCCAATACTGCAATCTGTTAAAATACTGAGTTTGCTGATTCACACACAGTGATTGGTCTCATTCGAGACACGCATGGAATCTGCATACAGACAGAGGTTAATATAGAACTTGCCTCGTGGTGTACCGGAACAATCGGAACTGAACACCCTCAAATGAGCCATAGGATGAATGGTGCGTAGATCTTTTAAAAGAAGAAGCCATACTCGTCAACACTACCTACCTCTGATTACATACTTACAGACAACACCTTCCATTAGTAGAGACCTATCTCAAATTTTCCTAGTTCTTGTATCTACTATATCAATTGTACCATAAAATGGACACCTAACCACAAAAAGGTACCAACAAAGAATGTTCTTTCTGCATACAACTCAGAAAGCCCAAAATGCCCAAGACTGGGTGCTGATCCAGTTCTACAGAAGGAATTACTGATGTCTTATTCATCTGCACCTCTAAACTGTTGGTTTGGCTCTGCAACTATCCTAACAGAATAGACACAGACTTCAGAGGATAATTAGGACTGCAGAAAAAATAATTTATACCCACCTGCCTCTCCTTGAGGACCTGTAATCTGAACGAGTCAAAAAGAGGGCTGTGAAAATATTTTACAGCCTCTCACAGCCTGTACATAAACTCAACTCCTTCCCTCAAAACGACGCTATAGAGCACTGCACACCAGAACAACTAGACACAAGAACAGTTTTTTTTTTTCCAAAAGCCATCACTCTGCTAAACAAATAATTCCTTCAACACTGTTCAACTATTACAAAGTCTGTACTACTATTACTGTTAATCTTCTCATCATTCCTTATCATCCATCCCTTCCCACTTGTGACTGTATGACTGTAACTTTGTTGTTTGTATCCTTACGATTTATATTGACTGCTAATTGTATGATTTGATTATTTATTTGTACCCTATGACTATCATTAAGTGTTGTACCTATAGTTCTTGACTCTTTATGAATATATCTTTTCTTTTATGTATACTGAGAGTATTTGCACCAAGACTAATTAAATTCCTTGTGTGTCCAATCACACTTGGCCAATAAAGAATTCTATTCTATTCTATTGCCATGCTTCTTTCTTGAGCACTTAGCATCGTGATGGGTAAGCCTATTCTCTCTGTTGCATATATCATTTATCCTCAGCAAAAGTCTCTACAATCCATCATCCAGCTGCCAAAAAAGTATTTTGTGTTTGGAGTGTACATATTCCATCTGCCCCAAGCAAGGAAAAACCCCATTTAAAACCAGAGAGACCTTGTCTTTCCCTTGTTTAGATTTCATTTAGTTATTGTTGAACCAAGATATTCCTTAAAATAAAAAGGCAAATATACAAAGCACTTTACAATCTTTATCTTATTTGTCCTCACAACATCCCTGTGAGGTAGGTTGCCCCTCCTGGAGAACAGCCTGAAAGAATTGCCCCACATTCATTCAAGGAGTCTATGACTAAGGCAGGATTTGAACACAAATCCCAATTTTGCTCTCAAGTTGGCAGACCCCGCTGCCTTTCTCCAAGACTTCTGGTTTTGCTTCCAAGAGCCAAGGCTGCATTCTATATTGATAATTGGGGGGGGGAACCCTCCCTTTTTATTGACCCTGTAATCTCTTAATTTGGGATAAAGTTGGGCAACTGGATGGAGCTGAGCATTTACTGGCCGGATGCCCTTCTTGATGCCATGCAGAATTCACAGCAAATATTTTTTTTTCTTTGCACCCTAGGAGAGAAACATTTGTCCTACCTAGGATTGAACTCTCAAACCTTGAGAAATATCTTTATATATATATCTTTATATTTTTATGTATAAATATATACAGACACACACATACAACTCTCCCAGATGTAATTGTCCATTCTACTGTTGGCTAGTATGTGCAGCTTTTCCCGTAAGGCTGAGCACCTCCCAGATTTGGTAGGTAGGCAGCATTTTCATCCAAGTGGGACAAAGGCACTGTGTCTTCCTCGGTGACATGCCATTCCAATTCAGCCTTCAGAGATGGACGCTGGTTGTCAGGAAAAGCAAGGGAGAACAGCACCTCAGGCTCACAGACAAATTTGTACACGTAACGCTCACCAGCCACCTATGTCACAGAAGGGAGAAAAACAGAAGCACTACAGTGGCTGTAAATCCTCCCCTCCACACACCCACAGATGCCTCCAGAAGTGACAAGTATCTTATATTGCTTCTTCGTTCTTCGATCTCTATTCTGCCATTTCCCAGAAGCTTAATTTGGCTTCATAGCAATCCAAGTGTTTTCCAAAAGAGTGGCATAAAGACCAGGGAAAAAATATTGAAAATGCACATTTAAATGTGTTTTTAATTTTATGTCTGCATTTTAAAATTCACTTTACAGGACCTATAAGCCATTCCAGTCAATATTTTTCCCAATTCTGAAACTCTGATTAAAACAGAAGAAAAGTACATAAATGATTTATGTTCATAAAATAACATATGAGGACTGTGAATACACAGTCAATTCAATCAAAATATGCATGTATTGGAGGTTTCAATATACTAAACATAAAACCAACTGGATTACCCCCGTCCAGTCATATTTTCCCAGCCCTAGGAAGAAAGCAATGGCAAATGAGTTCTGAAATCTCACCAGGAAAACTGTAGCGACTTATACAGGCAGTTCTAAGAATCAACATTGATTCAAAGGCATGCATGCACGCACATAAACACATATACACACACATGCAAAATGTAATATAATATGCAGTTCATAGCTTTATTGTCAGCAATTGTGACAATTAAAAAACAAATCAAGATGGGAAGATACTCAATCAGGTTTTTTAAGGCAGATTTATAATGCTCATGAAAAAGTTTTTTTCATGGAATAAAATCCAAGAGCATCAAGTGCTCAACAAGATTATTAAAACCAATACTGCAATATAAAAAAAGAATGCTTCATTATATCTTCCTGTACCCTTGAGACTATTATTCTGTTTTGATTGAGACCCAGTTCATGGTGCTGCTTGAGACTGATCTCTTGACCTTCCTACACATGAAGACCTAGCGTGAGTGTCAGAAATTTAAAAGTGTTAGAATTTTGCATTGCTGGAGGCCTTCCTTTCAAATCATAAAATTTATGGTAACCTAGATTGTAAATGCTCCATTCCCACTTTCTTTTGTATTTTTAATCCAATAACCAATGTTATTCTCTTGGCACAAAATACGTATCCCTCCCCAAAATATTGAATAAAGCAGCGAATAGATATTTAACCTAAGATCATCTGTGTTCAAAATACCCCTGCTCATGTTAGAAATTGTTAACAGGAGATTAACAATTCTGGCAGTTTGTTGACAGATGAGTGCCCACCTTCTCAAATTTATATGGCATGTGCCAAGCATTCAAACTCCAGACCAACCTTTTGCATAATGCCTTTTTCATAATAGTAACGAAGGGAGCGACTCAACTTGTCATAATTCATAGCTGGGCGATTCTTCTGAATGCCCCAAAGTCGTGCCACCTGCCAATTCAAAGTGAAGCAATCACATTTACATGCAAAGCAACTAGGACCAAGAGACAAACTAAAACTTTCTATTGACATTTAGGGACTTTCTCTTAAAAATCCAAATGACAGACAATTCTGTGTACATTTCTTCTAGTATATCCATTTTTATATACTTTTCCCGATATTAGCATTTTTGTCTATGGAGATTCCCAATGATCCAGGCCATGGCTATCCCAAAGATGGTTTTTTTTTCTCAAAAGGCTAGGTATTTTTGGTATTTTCTTTTAAAACATTTTGCTTCTCATCCAAGAAGCTTCCAGAAGCAAAACATTTTCAAAGAAAGTCCAGTTGCCTTTTAGCAAAAAACAAAACACCTTTGAGATTAGCAGTTTTTGTATGTAAACTTCTCCAATATAATGATTTTTGGCTATGTACTTAGGCTATGTACTTTTGGCTATGTACTAAACCCATACATAGGTTTGAGTTGCCAACTGAAATAACAACTTGAGAAAAGATAACATTTGTTTATATGGCTTCATGTTTATAGTAAGTTTGCGAAGAATATTTGCATTAAGGTGCTAAGTAAAAAAAATCTGCTTTTTAGTTCAGAACACCCTCCACTTTCCAACAACTGCATTTTTGTGGGGTTCTGAAGCTGGTTTTGTTCAATTAGAAAGTTAGATATGTGTAACTTTTTCTGAGCTTATAGCCCATATGTGGCCATTGACCACATATTGGGCATTCTTTTCTAATGACAGGATACAATTTGGATAAAGAAGTTGGCCAACACAAAAGCTGCATTTAATTTATGGATTATTGGTATGTATATATTGATATTGCTGATGGATACTGCAATCAGCAAATAAAACTACTCTTTTTCCATCACAGTATAATTTGTCAATTTTAGGAGTACCGTGCCTGCCATGCTCACCATTTTAACTACGATAAGTTCCATATTATCCACAATCAATGAAGGGTAATTAATATAAGATCATTTTCAGTTAAATAAAAAGTAACAGAAAATCTGACCTCTTCTGGTTCAATGAGTTTGAATTCCATCCCTCGACCTGTCCAGGCAATACAATGGGAATTGCTTGGATCATCCAGCAAAGCCACCAAGAACTGCCAAAGCTGCAGAGACCCACGCCGTTGATAAGGTGGGCCCTCACGGTATCCACTTCCTTCTTGCCTAATATCCCCTGTTAAGGGCAGTATATACAATACAATAAAAGGGAAGAAAGAAACTGATTTTTTTTTTAAAAAAAACCTGCATTTTCTGAAGAAAATTCTCAGGAAGAATCAATGCCATATCCTGAAATCAAACTTCTACATTTTGCTTTCCTACAAGGCAAAAAAATGGGAGGAGGGATTCTACTGTATCTACCAGTTTTCTCCATCCCTTTTCTCTCCAGGAATACTGACATGACAATTCCTAGATTTCCTCACAAACCTGGCCAGAGGGTGGCTGGAAATCTGGAAATTACAATTCTAGTTAATTTGGGGAGACTGTTATATTTCAAAGTATTTCTCCTTTATTATCACACCATCTTTGAAACTTAAGTAGAATTATAAATAGGCATATTGATAAAGATATTCAGCAGGGGTGTCAAACTTGCAGCCCATGGGCCGGATGCATCATGCACAGGCCATGCCCACTCCAGCTCCGCAAATGGGGGGGAAAAATCACAAAATGTCATGTGACGGCAACGTGACGTGATGAGTTTGACACCTGTGATATAGAGACAGTGAGAAGCAAGAGGGAAATATCAGCAAATGAACCCCCAAGTTCTCAAAGATACAAAAACACAAAAACAAACATAGATTGTAAATTTGATGTTTATAAGTCTAAGTTTTCATGCTTCACAAATAACATGAAGAAAGTGGATTCCAACTTTTTCCACACCCTCTGGAACCAGAGAAAATAATCCAAATATCTACCTGTAAAATATCAAAGCCCACATATTCCCTGGGACTAATATGCAGGTATTTTATTCAAGTTCAGATTTAAAAGATAACTTTGCCAATTTAATACCAGCTAAATATATAAAGCATGATGTAAGCTGAAGTCCAGCATTTGTAAACTTGCAAAATTGGAAAAGTCTACTGTAATTGAAGGAGTAATGCTTAAGGCATTGGTCCTTAACCTCTTTTTCACCACCTTTAAATATCTTTTGTGGTCATGGACCATAGCCATGGATTCCCAAGACATAACTCAAGATTTAAATCATAAAATTTCTTCAAGCCTTCGCAGATTCCCTGAGAAGACATTGCTGACCCCCAGGGGTCTGTGGAGCACAGGTTGAGAACCACTGGCTCATGGGAATACCACATTTATGAAAGATGCATTCTTAGTTTCAAATATTCAACTGGAAAATTGGGTAGCTTGGCTATTAAGGAAATTAAAGCTAAATGCTATTGGCTCTGACCTTCAAACCTCTCAGGAACAACACAAACATCTTCTGCAAATGGTTGCATTTGCCTCTCATAACCATAGCCTGGAAAAAAAAACACCCAAAGAACAATAGGTAAATATCAAGAATCTGGTGTGCATTTCTTCTAGATATATGTAAGTCATTGATATTCAGAGATTAACGACCAAAATTCTTCCCAGGATTGATTGGATTGATTACACAACAACTACTGCTCCTTAGGATTTCAATTAGCTAGCTTTAACCACATGAGACTTTCTTATCATTATAAAATCTACTAATCATTCTCCCAGAAGTTAAGATAGTTGCATGTTCAGTAATAGGTGTGGGGTTTGCTTATTTTCATTGTTTAGTTGTTGGTGGAGTGGGGGGGAAGGTGATGCTTTATAGATACTCTGGCTGAAACCAGACTGGGGAGAATTGTGTAGGTATGAATCTGCCTCTTATTACACATATCCCAAGTCCATTTTGATATTGTTCATTCTAACTAGCAATAAGTCGATAAGCAAACAACAACTCAGTATCTCTTCAAGAATGAATGTCTACCTACAAGTGTTGAATACACTTGATTATAATTGATGCAACACTCTTGTGTGAATATTTGCACCCTCTTAGATAAAGTTTGAAAGAAACTCAATGCTCAGAATAATGTGATCCATTCGCTCTCGTAACTGATTGTTTTAGTGCTTGCCTTGCATCCTAGGACTAAGTCTTAGAATCAGATGAAATTCAAACGGTGACTTTTTATGAACCCTTCAGGGTGGAACTTTTTTAGATTGACTTGCCTCTGCTGTACCTTCTACTTGCTTGTTGTATGGTAAAAGCAAGGCTTAAGGCTACAAAATCACTTTTGCCTACACTCCACAGATTTTTCTAAGAGAACAATAAAAGCAGTATCTGCTAAGAATCTGTACTAGACTTTTTTCTGGGAAATAATACAAGCTGGAACTGTTCAGTCATGCATCCAAATCTACTCCTAGAAGATTTCACAGCAAATTGTAATTAATCACATAATCAACCAGATATTTATACTGGATTTGGCATTTTGTCCAGTCCTTCCTTAGGAGCTGGAATAGGCAGGTGGTGTTGTTTATTATTATTATTATCATCACTCTAAAGAGAAAAACTATCAAATCTATCAGGAACCCCAAGATTATTTTTCTCACCTAATATGCCTTCAGAACTGGAACAACTTGGTAATCCTTCTGCATTCATATACATTGAATGGCAGCTTGCCACATCTGTAATTCAAACAAAAAAAGCGAGCATGGAATAAATAGGATTTGCTGGCCTTGCTTCAGATGTATAACTATTGAAGGTGCCAATGCCATTATTGTATACTATTTTGGGAAAACAAATGAGATATGAATTGAAGGAAATATGAATTTTGGGGAACAGAATAGTTTTTCCTCTTTCTCTCCTAATATTTAAAGGTCAGGGAATCCATAAAAATTCCTCTTCTATAGGCAAGGGTGATAGTAAAAGAAAAAAGAACATACTTGAAGTTTAATTGGTATGGGGGGAGGAAAAGCAATTTAAAACTTTTTAACATACAGAATTTCTCATGAGCTAGGAAAGTGTTGACATTCCCCCCCCCCCCCCCCCCCC
>BHFT01028156.1:0-19420 GCA_004320025.1 Laticauda laticaudata | reverse complement strand
TCCCCCCCCCCCCCCCCGCAAGCCACAACAAGCTGGTTAAATGGATTGGGCAATTGCCATTGGATCAAAGTAAGAGTGAAAATGCCCATGAATTAAGCTCAACTCCATACAGTTTTCTTGTCAGCCTTATAGAAGAGATTTCCCATTGTAATCTTTTGCATGTTTTTTTTTAAACTGGTCAGTTTAAAAAACTGGTCAGACCTGGTAGTTCCTCAACCAACTATAACCTATCTGAACCCCACTGAAATTTCAAGAACAGCCAATGGAATTAACGCCGGTCTAAACATAGTGCATTGCTCTCCCTACCCCAATGGCAAAGGAACATAACACCAGAAACAAACACCCCTCCGCATGATTTTTGTTCTTTTATTCACGCATAAAACTTTTCTAACAAAATCAAGTATGTATGAAAGAGAATCTGAACATAATGTACAATATATTGGAAATACACAAAAATAGTAATACTCTATGGAAGAAAAATATACCTTCCAGGTAACTTCCCACATACATTGGATTATGGCTATCCTCATCCCCTAGCAGAATATGGGGATGGTAAGAATTGTAGACCTCCACCTCTGGCATGCAAGAGGCTGGGAGAAGCTGGTTCAAACCCATAAACCCAGAGTTCCTGGCTGGATGTATCATTGGAAAACAGAATTATACAGAGATAAAAATCTTGTTCTATGTGCTCAGTTTCGATGTGTTTATCAGTGAAATCAACAAATGGCATCTTTCAATAGCAGCAAGGATCCAAGATTTTGGCAGGACCAGTATTGGGCTCTCCCTACTTTTTAACTTTTGGGGGTGTGGGGTGGCATAGTATTATAAGTAATGCCATGTAAACTGAAATGCTTTGATTGTTAATCAGCATAGCTGGACCCAGCAAATTTCAGAGTGTTTCTGCAGCAGGAAAAAGATAAACCTGGTCCAAAGAACTAATGCTAATCCTAAACACATGCACACACACAGACACACACACACACACACACACATATATATGCACACTACACTTGTACTTTCTTTCACTCTACCTGTGTCAAAAGCATGGTCCATTCGCTCCTGTTTTATCACCACACCAGTTGCATACTGGGAACCATCTATGTCTCCCAGTGTGTTCACTTGCTCATACATGGGGTCGTAGAATTCCTGCTTGAAGCCCTGAGGGGGATACGGCAGGCATGGGGCAGACCATGGACGTTGATAAATGGAAGGACTGTCTGATACCAAGGCTTGAGAGGCAGAGAAGGACTGGCTGGTCTCAGCATGCAGCTGGTACAAGGAACTAGAAGGAATGCAGAATAAGCCATACAGTTGTACAGGCAGACAAATAAATAAAAGGCGTTTAATAACCTGATCATCTCTTACAGTGCACGAAGGGGATGGGGACTCGCTATTCCTCTGAAAAGAGTCCAAAATCAGGAACTGGAACACTTATGCTCAATAAAGTTTTCAAAGGCAAAGTACTCTTTGGGTATTTGAGCCAAACAATTCCTATCATCCCCTTTCAACATGCCACTTGAGATGATGGAATCTATTTGAATTAACTACAATAGCTGGGCATGTTTAACTGGGTAAAGAGACAGCATGTTATGTAAATTGCTAAATTCAATTGAGATTGTTAGGTTGTGTTTGGGCTAAACTAACTTCCCCCCATCAGCTTTTATCTAGTAGCCACTATGGAGGAAAATTCCTGGAGTTGGGAGCTATCAAAAGCTGCAGGAACTCCATGTCTCTATTTTGTTTCATCATCACCATCTATGATATTTGAAGCAAAGGTGGAACCAGGAGAGAAAGAGTGGAAAATGTCTCTACCTATGGTAGAACCAGATCCTCACTTGGATCACTGTATATTTCGTAAAGTTTTAAAAAATGAGAGTGATGCTCCAAAACAGCCCTGTAGTAATTTGAACTCCTATTTTACCAACCCAAGGGAATGAGTATTTATAATGTGTGCTGACTGATTCAACCAACCCTGTCATGCTCAACAAGCATAAGTCACTAAAAAGCAATAATATTTTAGCCTAACTCATAATATGGACCCAGGCAGCAGCTGAACATAATACTGTTTAATGAAAAGAAGGACAAATGATAGCAGTGTTCCAATATCTCAGGGTTGCCACAAAGAAGAGGGAGTCAATCTATTTTCCAAAGCATCTAAAAGCAGGATAAGAAGCAATGGATGGAAACTATCCAAGGAGAAACGCAACCTAGAATGAAAAAGACATTTCCTGATCATTAGAACAATTAATTAGTGGAACAACTTGCCTCCAGAAGTTGTGAATGCTCCAACACTGGAAGTTTTTAAGAAGAGATTGGACATCCATTTGTCTGAAATGGTGTAGGGTTTCCTGGCTGAGCAGAGGATTTCAACTCTGTTATTCTATTTTGCTTGAAAGTTAATTTTTGAGAGAGCAAGAGTTTCTTATAATGTATTAAGCTTCCCTAAACGTTTCAGGTAAAGTGAGAGATATTAGAAATTTTATCCACCCAGTGCATTGGCTTACCTGTGTTCCATACAGTATGCTTGGCCAGGCGCTGTCTGGAGTGGGCCGTGATGGCTCACATTGTTTAAATCTTGCCTAGAGAAAAGTGCAAGCATCAAGTGCAGCAAGATATATCCCTCTCCCTCCTGCTGGTATTTCCCATTTTCCCCAGCAAAACCCTGATGCGTCATAATAGATATGCTCTGAAGAGGTTATTTATTCAGAACTCAACTCAGACTTGATTTTTATTTTGCAGTCAGATAAATGCACTGATGACCTATATCTTTCAGAGGGAACAGGCCTTTCTTCCTTATCTCCTACTTTTCTTTCTTTCCTTGTCACACATACTAAATTAGACTGAGGACTCCACATGATTCTTAAGCCACAGGCTGCCAGGCTGATGATTTTTAAGCAAAGCTGCACCTGTGTGGCTATTGAAAGCTTTGGATGTGGACACAACCACAAGGGAAGGAATCATATTTATTCTACAAAATGTAAATGAAACCAACATTACCTTTTAATATCTTCTGATCTCACCTATTTTTAGAAACAGGCTTCTAATATGCAACTCATCAAAAGAATAAATTCTTGGGTGCTCCTGCTTTAAAGGAGGTGAAACAGGAAAGAGAGGAGACGAAATTGGATGGCACCATTTAAATGTGATGGGGGTTGGGACTGAGGGAGAGAAGTGAAAAAAGCTCTATAGGTAAGAACATATCAAGGAACGGGTATGAAGACAAGTGAGAGGGACCTAGGAGAGCCTGGAGGGTAAATAAAGGCTAGGAGATGGCACTTGAATCAAAGACCCTGCATGTGGAAGTGAGGAGTCTAAGGGAGGGAAAGTGCAAGGAGAGGAGACACTAAAATGTGGCAGACAAAGGCTGAAGAACAGAAAGTTGCAAAAAGCAGGGCAAGGAATGTCAGGACCATTAAGGAGAGTTTATGAATGGTGAGGAATTTTTTTTAATGGATAGCACGTTTTTTTACAATACCACACATAAAGAAATATTGCATGACTTAGTGACAGATTGTTCCCTGGTTCATAGGAAATCAAGGAATCTACACTAAAACTGCATACCTGGCCTAAAGGGCAAATATTCTTTGTCAATGGAACAAAGAATCAACAAGGGTTCTAAGATTGAAGAGATCATGTGAGAAAACAAAACAATCATCTCCACCCACCAGCACCTTAACACAAACATTAGGGATCATCCATAGTAGTATTTCAAAGAGAAAACACCTGACTGGACAGAAAACCCACATCTGGTGTTTTTAAAATTTTTCAAATTTTATTTATTTATTTTAGGCACCTACACTATCATTCACAACATTGTGTGATACTGCCTGATAAGAAATAAGGAGTATGTCCTTTGAAGATTCACCCCCAAATCTTCTTTTGCATTCCTACACAGAAGATTTGTCCAAATAAATGTTTAACCAAATTAAATAAATGCCTAACCGCTGTATTTTAAGCTAGGCTTGACATCTTGGTCATGCTTTTTTTTTAGATTTCTGTCAATCTATTTTGGTGGTTTATTATGGTTTCCAATCCATTCAGTAATTTATGATTCAACATAGCAAATAAATTCAGAAAATGGGTTAATTTCGGAAACTAAATTAAATAGGTTAAGCATGTTGGTTGAAAACAACTAGAATATGCCAACCAATCCACTCAACTGCCCCCACAACTAAATTCAGTGATGGAAAAGGGAAATTGTAAGGATGAGACTTGCTCATTTCTGCCTATGGATTCTCATATATACTCCCTGAATCTGGAAAGATCCAAAGTTTTGATCCAGCTGGATCAAAAAGAGAGAGCCAACCAAGAAAGAAGGCCTTGCAGTAGATGAATCAAAGTGTGAATCCTGGAGATGTGGAACCTGGATAATTTGTCAAAGCGGACAACAGAACAATGATGTTGAGGATTCTTAGGCCACAATTAACCAGGGTCCCTCCATTCTCCCTGCCCAATGTTATATGTTAACAACTCTGGTTTCCTTGCTGAATGAAAGCAACTAGCATTCAACATTATTTGCATATTCAATAAAGAGCTACTTCTGATTATCTTCATAGAATCATAATATTGGAATGCATCTTGGAGTTAATCTAGCCATCTCCTATGCTCAATTCAACATCACTGCCAGATGGACATTTGACCTCTGCTTCAATACTTCCAAGCAGAAGACTGCATCAGCTCCCTTAGGCAGCTTTGTTTTCTCTAATGCATGCTTCTTCCAACAGTATGTCAAGATCCCCAATTCCAATCCCCTGCACCCCTTCTGACAGCAGATAAATTTGTTCTATCATTTAAAACTTTCAGGGTAAAATGAATCATTATCATATGTCATTTTCAATCATCTCTCCAAATTACACTTATTAAATGACTAACTCTTCACTACAAAACTATGTGATCAGGCTTAGTTTTGGGGGAAGAAAATATGGGGGGAAATTGTGCCTCTGCCTACCAACATCCATATTCATCTGGCTAGCATCCTATCAGTGTGTAAGAATATTGAGGGCTGTTTGGAAACTGAGTGTGAGCTCTCAGTTTGCTCTGTGTGAGCAAGAAGGAGACAGCAAGGAGTGTGGCTTCGCTCAACTATTCTGTTCTAAAGGTGGTTGTTGCTGTGAAACTGCAACTGTAACTCCTCTCCTCTGCTTGTGTTTTGCATTTGGGACATATTTCTTTTCAGGTGGGGAGTAGAACTCCTTAGCATCAGAGCATGTCAAAAATAATATAAAGGAAATATTAATGGACTGATGGTCATTTCAAAATATCCTTTCTTAGGGAGCACCTAGAAGCCAAGATGAACATATGTGCCAAATTTCAAGTTTGTCAGCTTGATGGTTCAGGAGATTTTGTGATAATGCATGAGTGGTATTTCGTTTTTATAGAGAGATATTTCAGCAGTAACTCCCTATCTGCATAAGTTTTATATGTGTTTTTTAAAAAAGTTAATGTTCAGAATTGAGCATATGCTCCAAAGACAGCATGCCCAGTTTAAAATAAGAATGCGGTGCAGGCTATGAAAATACAAAAAGGGCTTCAGACCTTGCATAAACTCCTAGCATCTCTTGGCTACACATCACTACATACCAATTCTTTTCAAGATTCCATGCAATCCAGAAAAAAGGAATGTAAGAATCACAAATCTCTTAAAATCAGTGGCATTTTTTTTCAGGTTCATACAGATGTTTGACAAATTCAGGATGTTTTAATTATTAGTCAAGAGGTGTTATGCTTTAGTGAAGTCCAAAGCACTTGGTTCTAAAACATACAGAGTCTTCATGCATTCTATTCTAATCAACCTGCAAACCAAAGAATAAAGACTGTGTATTGTTGAGCCAAGAACCAATAGCAAATCCTAATTACATGTCCAAGAGCCTTTCTTTATTAATTTTTACAATAGAAGCTTGATCATCTAATTTCACTTAGATCCTTTGACGCTTCCCTTGGTTCATCCCCCAAACACAATTTTATTTTTCTGAAATGTCAAACATCCAATTAGTTACTTTTACACCACTGATCTGTGAAATTCAGTTCTCCTCCATCTCTTTTCAATAACTGTATTTGTAGGATCAGATTTAACTTGATGGTTAATGAATAAATTCCTACATTTGGGTGACACTGTTACTCTCTAGTGGACAGTGGGATAGACTTGGTATTGACTATTTATCATCCAATCACATTCCCAACATATTAAGTTGCCAACTAATATGGACACCAGGTTTTCTTAGCTTCAAAATATGCAGGATAATGGTGAGTTATTGAATAATACAGTGTAATAATACAGTGTTACAGTGTTATAGTTGACTTCTGCATATCTTGGCCTTTTTCTCAAACTTGTCTGAACCAGCAAGAACTGAAGGAAACCTCTAATTAGCATTCTTGGCAATTCCTAACAGGACAAATTCTCATGACTGCAGGAACACAAGGTGATCAGCATTTGTTCTGTAGCAGCATTACCTGGCATATAAGCATTGCTCCCTGGGTTGGTAATGAAAAGACTGTATGAGTCTGCAGGAACTGGAAGCATCTACACATGGGCTTTGTGGTTCCTTTTTTATCTTAGCTGGAGGACTGTGAAGGGCCACTGGGTGGGGAAAAAAGGAGAGTAAGAACATCAGGATACTCATCAGTCTGAATTTGCATCAACCAAGCATCATAAGGGGCAAAGACTTCCCTCTCCTCCCAACCCCCAAAAAGAAATTGAGGACGAGATGTTCCCACTTATTTGAAGTGGGGGAGGGGAGGAAAGAGATGCTTTAACCTGCATTGGAATTGTATTTGCAGAGCCTAGCTACAAAGGAATCTGAGATAAGACTTTGTACCAGAGGATATTCTTAGCATGCAAAAGTCCCAGACTTTTGTATTCTTGGTTAAAAATTCTTGGTTAAGAATACATAAATTGATTATGAAAATGGCCTAAGAGTCTGCTTCCAGTCCAAAGAGGCAATAGTGTGCTAAAATTGTCCTTTATGAAATAAGGCAGTTTCTATTTTTCATGCCACTCCACCCCTCTGTTTCAACAATTATTTAGATTAGATCTTCTCAGTTCTATCTGAGTAATTACTTGGAATTTTTTTTAAAATTTATTAATGAACAACAAAAAGAAAAACATTTAAAAACAATGAACGTGGTGCATATATATACAAACATATACATATATACAAACTTATATATATACATAAATATTAATTATCGTTGATACAATGACTCCTTTCTTTTTTAAACCAGTGGTAAAACTTCTCCAAAATTTTGTAATAATCAGATTCAGTCTTATCTTTTAATTCTTGAGTTACTCATTTCAATACACATCCAAATCTTTCTAATTATTTCCATTTCTTATGGCATATCATTACTCTTCCATCTTTGGGCAAGGGCTAATCTCGCAGCAGTGGTGAGATGGACTATTAGGTGTATTATCTCTTAATTATATTTCCCCACAATGATTCCCAATAGAAAAATTTCAGGTCTAAACTCTATTTTAATTTTACACATCTCTTCTAACCAGTTTCTAATTTTTGTCAATATGTTTGGGCTTTTTCACATTTCCACCATATGTGATAATATGTTCCAATTTCTTTGTTGCATTTCCAGTATTTAGAGGATAATTTTGGATACATTCTTGTCAATTTTGATGGTGGGATATGCCACTGGTAAAACATTTTATGTAAGTTTTCTTTATATGATGCCACCAAGGTTATTTTTCTATTCCTGTCCCATAAAATTTGCCAATCCTCCAAATTTATACCATATACAAAATCTTTCATCTAGGCCAACATCGTTACTTTCACCTTTTCCTCTTCCAATTTACATTCCAATAATACTTTGTAAATTTTTAAATCAATTTCTCATCGTTCCTAATAATATTTTATCTAAGGTTGGAATGTTGTACTTGTTCATTAAATTTAGATTTACAACCTGACCTTTCAAAAGGAGCTTCAGACAGCTGTCTGTCCTCCAATTTTCGCCCACACTATTAACTCTTTAAAGGGCAGGTTAAGAGTTGGTGACTGACTGAGAATCATCCAACAAATGTTCATGCTTCTTTCTTCTAATGTTCACTTTGGCTGGATACATATTGAGTCAATCATAAAGCCATGAGTTTTAGGTTCTCTTTCCTGAATTTCTATGATGTTCTGGGAGTTTCTATGAGAAACTATAAGAAGAATATTCTTTTCTATGAGTTTTAGGTATTTTTGTCATTTAGTTCCTATCAAGAACATTTTAATGAAGGATGAAATCCAATTCTTTTTTTAGTGCATCAAGTACAAGTTAAATAAATAAATTATAAATAATAATTATAGACTCATGGTCTTCATCTTGAACTGGGGTGTCAAACTCATGGCTTGGGGGCCGGATGTGGCCCACAGGGTGCTTAGATCAAGCCCATAGGGCCACCTTGGAAACAGTGAAGGTCTGGACCGTGGTGCCTCTGCCAGCAAAAACAGGTCACAAGGGCCATGCACAGCCCTCACAAGCTCTATTTTTGCTGGTAGAGGGTTGCAGAAGGCCTTCACAGCCAAAAACAGCTTGTGAGGGCTGCACACAGTCCTCATGAGCTCTGTTTTCACTGGCAGAGGGTTGCAGGAAGATGTCACAGCAGAAAACAGAGCTCGTGAGGGCCTCATATGGCCCTCAAAGCTCCGTTTTCGCTGGCAGATTGTTGCTAGAGGCCATCGCAGCCAGAAATGGAGCTTGGGAGCCTGCTTTTACTGGCAAAGCATTCCGGCCACCACAGGTACCCTCAACATGTGTGATGTTGAGCTGGCCATGCCCACCCTAGCCCTCTGAGGTCAAACATAATCCTGATGTGGCCAGCTACGAAATCGAGTTTGACACTCGTGGTCTTATTTTTCTTCCTTCACACAAATGTCCTTGGCTTTATGTATTTACATCTCCTCAAAGGAGAACATTTCTTTAGTTTAATAAAAACAAATGGCAGAATCTGCCCAGATCTTGGATTTAGACAGCTTACATTTCATAAGATCTGGGTGATTTTGTGGCTGTGTCTGGCCTTTCAAACCAGGTTATGTAATGGCATCTAAAGGCCTGAAAAGTGCTGTCATAACATGTTTAGTTTTTATTTGTTTGGATTTGGATCATTATGATTTGAGAATTAAAAATTCTGCTTGGTCTCCTGTGTACATGATACCCTTAGGCTATTCTTTTTGAACTGAAACATAATTTACAGGTTGTCAGTCACACCTAATTGCAGTCACATATTCCCAAAATCTGGATCCAATCTAATCTATATATGTAAGAAACCTTTTAAACAAAATTAGGCATTATGACATTACTCATAACAACAGTACTACAGACACAACAACAGAACAGTAACCTAAGCCAAATACGGAGTGCAGGTCTGGAGCTACAAAGGGTTTGCAGTGAAAATATGATATATTAGAGAGGTAAGGGAGTCATGGTGTAGTGTTTTAGGCATCAGGGTAGGAATCAGGAGGCTATGAGTTCTAGGCCTGCCATGAAGCGGGGAGGTGAGAATGAATTGACAGAATCAGGAAAATATTTCACTGAAGCTATTCAAGTACTTTCCTCTGAAAATTAATAACAAAGAAAAATAGGAATCTTCTTTTTAGTCACATCCCATCTTTTCTGATCTTGGGAATAAAAATTCTCAGAAGAGAAATTTATTATTCATGAATGTTATTGATACCAGTAATATAATCTTAAATTTCCAAAACTAAAAGGACTAAAAAAATTTATTTTTATTTATAATTGCAAAGGAAGATGTCTAGGCTGAAAGAGGCCCCTGTGGGAAATACACTCAGATGAATAAAACACTGTCCTCCAGCTTTAACAAAAACAATTAAAATTATTATATTATTGAGTCTGCAAGCGAATAATGTTCAGGATATAAAACTATTTTGCTAGGAAAAATTGGTGGCAGTGAATGGCCTCTACCTAAATCTTGTTATCTTGAAAAGTGCAGAGTGGAGAAAGTACATTTATTTTGTATTTCATTCCCACTCCTGGGCCAGTATCACTTTTGCCTTGTATTTTGGACATGTAGAGAAACTTCAGTGCCCAGATTCCATGTTGTGCTCCAAAATATTCCCATAACATCCCTTCTTAGATCCATTAATGGAGCAATGAGAAAGCAGAAAGCAGAAGCTATTTAGCTAAAGAGTGTAGCCCCTCATCTATCCTCCCAAAGGGGAAGCAAAGTCTTAAGGGCCCTCCCTATGTTCAATAACTTAATGTCAAGTTATTTGACAGCCTACAAAACTTCCAACTATTACAAAGATGCTTCCACAAACAAAAATTTAAAATAAAATATTCAGTAGAAACAAATCAAGAGTAGGAATATTAAAAAAAAACACCAATGTCCAAAAAGCAGATCAAGGAGAAGTGTCATGGGAAGAATCAAAAACATGTGGTCAGGATTGTTTTTTCAATCCTTTCTGGCATCCAGAGAAGTAAACTCAGTTCTGGCTTTTTCAGTACGAAGGATCAGATGGTGGCATTTCAGACATTAGCATTGTGTTTGGGTACTTTTCATTTTCTTCCCCATCAAAGCATGACCCTCCCACCTCTCCATCTCCCCAGTTTCAAGACTCACAGTTCTCTGAATGGAAGTCAGGCACGAATTGCTCGTCACTGTCTGGAACCTGTGCTGCAAATTGTAATGGAAGAAAATTAGTATTTGGCATCCTACAAAAAGTTTATTTAAAACACATGCATGCATACAAAAATGAAAGAAAGAATATCAGAAGGGGGTGGGGGAACCGTGCCTTTGTATGAGATGGGAACAAATCACCGCCAAGAAATAGGAGGGAGTTTTTCTCTTGGGACTGCAACCTTGTCTGCGTAATCTCTCTCCCAGTAGAATTGCTATTGGCAAATGAGCAGAGCTAGCTCTTTATTTCAAGAGTGTTTTCCTCTTTTTGTAGTGCAATACCCACCTCTTAAGACTTAAGACATAGATAAAATAGACACATCTACTGCACACCATAGTTTAAGAGAGATTTCCTAATTCTCTGGTCCTCATAAATCATACCAAACGATCTGGATCACAATGAAATCTTAACAAAAGAAGCTCAAACAAGGATGGTAGATTAAGCAATTACCAAAGAGATCAAATAAACTAAAAGTAGTCCTCAACTTACAACATTGGCCATTTGAAGTTAAAATGGCATTGAAAAAAGGGACTTATGGTTGTTTTTCACACTTATTATCATTGTGACATCCACATGATCATGTGATTTACATTCAGATGTCCAAGAGTCATGTGATTCCCTTTTGTGACCTTCTGACAAGCAAAGTCAATGGAAGCCAGATTTACTTAACAGCCATGTTAATTACTTACCAACTGCACTGATTCATTCAACAAATGTGGCAAGAAAAGTTGTGAAATAGGGCAAAACTCACTTAACAAATTTCTTGCTTAGCAACATAATTTTTTTGGCTCCATTATGGTCATAAGTTATGGACAACAGTTTAGGTTTTATTTTTCTTATCCATCCAAAGGACCATACATCCAGCTGTGAAGTGATTTAATTGTGATTTATTGGCAAAGACACAAAAGCAACATTCAGTATAACTATAAACCATAGTTTACAACATCCAGCGATGGGTTACACATCATGCCAATCAAAACCATACTGACCATCTTATAATTTAGCATGATCTCTGAATTTGTATCCCAAGAATATTTATCATCCTTACAACTCACTTCTGAACACTTTTCAGATCTGCCATTTTTCAGATCAGCAACAAAACTGCATGGAATGTGTTGAAACTAAACTTAATGTTGGTTGCACAGACATTTTTAGAAAGGAAATAATTTAATAATTGATAATTGGTAAAGTATTCTTTATTTTAAATGCTTTACCCTTTTCTCTCTTGGTATATCTTGCCAAACGATTCACTTTCTATTACTTAAGGCTAAAGTACTTCATTCCAAACAGTACTTAATTCCAGAATATATATTCCAGCATTTATATTTTGGAAATCATATTGGGACTGCACGGGACAGCCTACAAAGATAATAGGAAAAGATCATTTTTACACTTTTGTGACAAATAGATGATATAATAAGGTACACAAAAGAACTAAATTTTCTGGTCTTCTAATAACAGAAATGCTATGAAAAGAATAATCTGAAATCTTTTTACAAGTAAATGGAGAGGGCATGTCTGTGTCTTCTGGAGAAAGCTCCAAAATTAGGAAAAGTAGAAGGAAACAGAGGGCAACCCAAAGCAAGATGGACAGACTCAGTTACAGTGGTGATGATTATATTATTGGATCAAGTGAGGGGCAGATTATCATGGGGAAAATCTATTTTACATTTTCTGAAATATTAAAATCAATTTGACTCAATTAAATATTGAAATTTATTATTTCACTATTTTTATAGTTTAATCACTTCCCAAAGTTCTTTACTACTACCAAATATGTCTCCATGACAGTATAAAATATTTAGAAATAATTCAGATCTGCAATTCAGTTTCCAGAATTTACCTCACTGCATCAATCTCTCCTTGTCTGTTATTTGTCTATACTAGAGAGAACATTCTGATGACTTTAATAGTGACTCTTCGTCTTTTGATGTGACAAAATATATTTCACTATGTATGATTAATTAGTAACATATTGAGTAGTTATACCCTCCAGAACATTTTTGAACTCCAGGAAGAAATTTTCTGCAAGAAAACAAAGAAGCTCAGAGAGCACCAAGGATTCCACAGAATTAAGTGAGCATGGCATGCCACAAAATGGCTCCCACTGTGAGCATGGCTGGGCACATGGGGTATTAATGGGGCCCATGTGGGACCCAGAAGTTGTGTATAGAGTTTTATATAGAGTTCTTGAAACAGCATGGAGTTCTTGAAATAAATTACCATAATCCCAGCTAATCTGTTGTAATTTAACCCATAAATTGTTGGGTAAATCTTATATATATATATGTAAGTACCCGCGAGAGCTTAAAAAAACAAGTATCTGACCTCTACGGGGAGGAAATAAACAGCCAGATAAAAGCTATGAGAAGCTGGAAGTTAAAAGAGCAGGAATACTGTGTGACCTAAAATTCCTATGCAGCTGCAGAGACAACAATGTAACACGTAACCTGCTTCAAATTAAACAATTTCATGTAAGCAGCACAGCAGCTACCAAACGTATCCTGAAAAGAACAGAATTGCTCTACTCAGAAATGAAGTTCACAGTAAAGAATTCCGATTAGATGCAGATTAAACAAAGATTTGCTAGCACTACACCTGAATTGAGGCAGCCAATCCACCCTTCTACTTTGGGATTTGAGGATAAAACAACCTTACAATTGGGAGCTGAAAACTGAAAGCACTTTAACAAAAATGATAAACTCTCAAAGAAAACTAAAAAAATTAGAAAATGGACAAGAAATTCCGCAATAACGCCACCACAACAACCTGAAACATTAGTATACAGTTTTCCAACAGAGAACTCAACAAAACAGAAACAGATGTCCTAACTCCAAGGAATTCAATTATGCCATAGCAGCCGCAAAAAAAATCGCCAACAGAATCCCATCATATGTGCACGTAGAAAATCCAGCCTATACCAAATTAAGATAGCAGATGAGCTGATAGAGATAAGACAGCACAGAGTTACTCACATCTTATCGCCACAATGAAACCACCAAAAAATAATTTGGCAAAACGATGAATTCAGAGCGTTACAAACCCTGAAAAATGATAACAGCATAATAATAACTCCCAAGCAGACAAAGGAAATGGCCAGCAGTAGTAATGGACAGAAAAGACAAATGAAACAAAATTGACAGACGGCTACTCCAAGACTCCACATACAAACCTATAAACACCAGACCCAATCCACATATCTAGAAAATTAACCAAAGAAGAAAATTATAACCAGCCACATTAAGCAAAGAAATCCAACAAGAACGATCATCCCAAGAGAAAAAATTCTTCTAGAAGCCCGCAACTTATACGGCTTCCCCAAAAATACATGCAAAGAAGGCATACTCTCAGAACCGCATAGTCAGCTCCATAGGAGCACCATTACAAAACTAGCTAAATACTTAGCAAAAACAACTACCGCCGCGATCGCTGAAAGCCTGCAGCTTCATATGTAACAAAACTCATACCACTTCCTAGAAATGATGCAAAGATCTACACGTAGAACAAGAAGATCTGCTTGGTAAGTTTCAACGTGGTTTCACTATTCACTCAAGTCCCAATAAAAAGAACTCTTGAAATCATCAACACAAAATAAACACCAACCGAGCTAAAGACCTCATGGAAACTAAAGAAAACCCACTGCCTAACGCAACACACTATTCATATACAAAGGCAAAGATACAAGCCAAAATGGACAGGAGGCCCGCGATGGGATCACCAACTGTCAACCCGTCATTGCAAACCTGTTCATGGAAGCAATTTCCGAAATCCAGAGCCTGGCTAATGCCACCTCACAAACCAAACTATGGCTAAGATACATCGTATGACACATTTTGTGATTTGGCCCGATGGAAAAGAAACCTAAACAATTTCCTAACACACCTAAAGCAACAACCACACTCCAAAATCAAGTTCACATGGCAAACGGAAATAAACAAAACCAACACATTCCTAGATGTACTAATCTCACAAAAGAACAGATGGCACACTGGGACACACCATATAGCCCAAAGAAAACACACACCAACGCGCTACCCTATCTCAACGCCCAATTCCCACCACACCACAGCCAGATAAATTCCCCGGGTGGCCAAAACAGCTAATTACCAAGAACCAAAACGGCCTGGCAGACAAGACACATATACAAGACTGAACTATGCACCCACGACTGAAGTATTGACAGCCAATGGCTTCCACAAAAACAAAATCACCAGCCTTGATCCACAAAAACACACCAGACATAACAGAGACCTAGAAGACCAAACAGACGCTATGGACAGCTGTCCTGCCCTACATAAGAGGTTACTACAGATAAAATCAGTAAGATACTACACAGGCAATCACTACGCACTGCCTTCCAAAACAGACAACAAAAATGCAGACATCCTGAGGAAAACGGTCAAAGACAAAATTGACCTTGGAGAAACGCAAAGGCATATACGAAATTCCTGTACATCATGCCGGCCACATAACATTGGAGCAGACAATAGAAGAATATAGTCCCGCCTAGATGAGCACAAAAAATGCAGTAAAAAAGCTGAAAACACCTCCTCACTAAGGTCCAACACATGAAAACGCACAGGTCACAACATCAAAAACTATTCAATGGCACTAAAACAGCCTAGCCACTATAGAAAAACCCCAGCCACAGGAATTCATCAGAGAAGCCATAGAAGATTGAAAAAAAGACCTGACAGCATGAATAAGAAGAGATGATTCCAGCAGACTGTCAATCATTTGGAAGCCTGCACTCTCAAATAGAAAGGATCTCCACACCACAGGCCAGGCAAACACCTGGGCACAAACAGACTCCCTCTGATAGCTCAACTGCAAACACCACCGCCCAACAGCACCCAGGTTGAAACCGGCAGCTTGGCCTACTTATGAATAGCAGCTTGCTGATGAATAGGCAGCCGTCCCTTTCACAGCGGAGCCAAGCTGCATTGAAAGCTCCAACAAAGCGAACAGAGTGTGTGCCAAGCGCAATCAAAGCCACAAAAAACAGACAGAAGAAAACAGAAAGCACGCATCAACCAACTCAAGTCGCATGAACACAGACCCAGGCATGCCAATCAGATAGACCAGCCTCAATCTGAAACAGAGGAACTGTGTAGAGCACACATCCACAGCAGAAGCCTGATGAATGGCAGATGAAAGATTCTGCTGAAACGTTGCTACAACTTTAACAGAACTACAATGACGTGGGATAATACCCGAAGGAAGCTAAACAGCACATATATATATATAAAAAGAATCACCACTTGCTAAGTTTTGCTTGCCCTTTAAATCCTCTCTAATTGCCTGTCTCCCTCCTCCAGTCATTACACCCTCAGACTGTCTACTCTTTATTTCCTGCCTGCATAATACACTGTAAATAGAACCCTCAAATTTTCCAAGATGTTGGCACTTGCTAATGTCTTCCACATGGCACTAAGCTAAAAGTGCTACACATGCCCATTCCAACCTGGCTCTAAATTTTGTGGAGCAAAAACTGTTTCCTAGAAACAAGAGCAGCAGAAAGTACTGTATAAAAGCCATAGCAGATGTGCCACAGGAGATTCAAATTGTGTCCATTAAGTAAGCCTTCCCAAAATAGCCATTTTGTTCCATTTCTATCTTGCCCTTGTTCTGTTAACATCAGGGGATATTTCCCTTTAGATTTTATTCAACATCACTGTGTCACTTTTTTTCCTCATGTCCTCCCCTCACAGTAATGGGGGATGGTTAAACTGAACTCTACAATTTCCATCTCATTCATAGTAGCTTGCAGGTAGGTAGCTATTAAACTGAGGAAATAATATAGGAGAAAGGCCAAGCACTTCTTACTCTAACATCTCAGGAATCTCTCCTACCTGTTTGTTGACATTAGTGCTTATCTTGATTTTTAAAGTCAAGATATAGCTGCCCTACTTTTAACTAAATAGTTGTGGGGGGGGGATTCTGGATTATGACTAGAAAAACTAAGGTTCAAGTCATGCTATCCTTGAGTTCGTTAGCGGATCTTGGGTAACATTTAAGCAACCAGAGACAGATGTTCTCAGCTACAATTCCCTTGGATGTAGAGCCAATAATGATGGATGTAGGGAGTATTCTAGTAGTTAGCAACATCTGGAGTGCCACAGTTACTTCCTACTGAAAATCACTAAATAATTATTGACTAGTTACTACTGAAAATCGCTAAATAACTATTCCTCAAAGCTCACAGAACAAGAAGAAATGAGCAAATTAACAAGAAAGTTTATTTCCAGTTTAACATTATGTGCAAACTTAGCTTCTGTAATTCAACTGTGATTTAAAACTAATGCCTCAATCAAAGAAACTGATTGCTTGGAGAAGGTGAGTGAAATAAGTGTTCTAAATAAATAAAATGGAGGAAAAAACTAGAAATACTGCCCAAGTCTGAATGAGGAAGCACAATTCTGGATCCAGCCAATATTATTAGGTTAATCATAAGATCATTGTCTTTTGGAAACTTTCAAATTTGCTAGCATTTTTCATCTATTTGAAAGTTAAACAAATAGGAGGGACCCAAAAGGAGAAAAAAATTCCTGAACAACAATGAAATAACAACCTTTTGTTACAGTCTTTAATGAAACAAAGGAGGTAATAATAGACATTTTCATTCGGTTTTAATGGATGCTGGAAATGGTTCAGGTTATACAAAAGATTGCCCACTAAACAGCTTAAAATGAATCAGAAAATAATCTCTCTTTTGAAATTATACTGTCCAATTGTTGTTCAGATGTGGCCCATCAGCAAAAGATTCTTTACTAAGATCTTGAAATGAAACATTGTTCTTCATAAAAGGAGAAAATAATATTTACTAAATTCAAACTTTTCCTCAGATACAATCTTTTTCTCTGCAGAATCTGCTTTTGGAAGAAGTCCTGAGCAGGGAAAAAAATAGTGGACAAGGCCTGCACTAAATACCAAAGTCAAGAGCAGAGACACAAAGATCTTCATAGTAGCATATTTATGTGATTGCTTACCAATCCTACACAAACTTCTAATTCAGGTCTTTCCATGGTATGGTTTTTCATCATAGTAGTTTCAAATGTCAGTTCCCCAGAAAGTGTGGCTGAGATACAACAGACTGTTTGTTTTGGGGTTCGCATGGTGTACTCATTGTAGATTAATGTACAGGTAATCCTGGCTAGTCACCATTGTGATGGACCTTCCCAGAGCTATTTACGACCCAGTTTCAAAGTTCCTACAACCACCTTAGGCATCGATGATCACATTTTGGGTGCTTGGTAATCGGTCTGCATTTGTAGATATTTGTAGCATTCTACATTCACATGATTGCAATTTATCATATTTTTTGCAAGAAACCAATGTTTGCTTCTGGCTTCTGGAAAAAGATGCCCAGTGTAATGAGTTTATTTAATTCTCATTGTGCTTGCTTAACAACACCCTATTTATTTTCTGATCAACCCTCCCCCACTAAAAAAAAGGATCATAAAATGACCAATGTAACATTCCAGACTCAATTATGGTCATATGTCCAAGACTAGTGGGCTACTAACCCTAAAAATTCTGACTTATGGCAGTAAGTGAATGTAAGTAAAGCTCTTATTTTGTGGAAGAAATATCTCTAGCTGAAATTGAAAAATACATTTATGCTTTGTTGCAACCAGGTTTGGGGAAAACTTTCCAACATAAACCAAGCAAAAGCTCATCAGATCTTCCATGAAAAAAACCTTCCTCCTTAGCAGGTAATTTATAGAAGATTTTCATGTAGGCCATAAAATGGTTTGTTTGATTTGTGTTTAGTGTAGTATATAAAACCAATTTCACTTGTAAACCATTATATATGCTTTATAAGCTGTTTGAAAGCAGCCAAATGCAGTGTATTCATTTAACATGGATAAATAAATCATGACTTAGTACCCATTGATGGTAATCAGTCAGGACTTCTACTCCAGAATTCCCCAGCCACTTCTACAAAAACCCTGGGAAAGTAGAGAAATCACTCACAATGATTTTATAAATTGAATTTTTTCCCAATTAAGTTTCATCATCCACCTCATTAAATTTCTTGTTTCTCTCCAACTTACATTAATTGCTTTTGAATCTTACTTGCAATTAACAAAGCTGACTTAAAACAATGGCTGCATTCACATATTACTCTAAGCTGTAATAGAGTTTATTTGGCATGCTATGAGTGCATCCATGATTATTTATTAATTAAACCATGCTTAAAACAACCCATACTTTTAGTATAACATATAATTTCAGCCATGTTTCAGTACATTATTGCTGCACATATTCTAATACCGTCATAATTTCTATGGAGTATGATCTATTAAATTTCATTTTCTGTATCAAAGAACAATACTGAAATAAAATGTGGTCAGCCTGGTGAATGACATATTGTATTTATTATGTATTCTTCTGAAAGATTTATTGTTAAATTGTTATTAACCTCAATGAGACTCTGGATTTGAGCCAATTAAAACTGCAATGCTGAAACACATTTACTAGAGAGCAAAATATAACATTAAGTGGTGAAAAAGTAGCAGAACAAGTTTAAAATGATCTCAAAATTAAGCTCTTTCTGATGCAGGGACAAAATTACCACTGTATTACAGTTAATCCCAGACAGCCTGTCTTCTTTTGCATCATATTCAGATAACAGATAATCAGAGTTGGAAGGGACCTTATAGGTCATCTAGTCCAACCCCCTGCCCAAGCGGGACACCTTACAGCATTTCTGACAATGGCAGTCCAATCTCTTCTTGAAAGTCTCAAGTGATGGTGCTCCCACAACTTCTGAGGGCAAGCTGTTCCATTGG
>BHFT01028155.1:0-22823 GCA_004320025.1 Laticauda laticaudata | reverse complement strand
AGAGAGAGAGAGAGAGAGAGAGAGAGAGAGAGAGAGAGAGAGAATTGAAATATTGGCCAGTAAACCAATCATAGTGCTTATATATATAAATAACTTTGCTATTCTTTTTACTTCTCAGGTGAGCTTGAGGTAATGAGGCTCTCACACTGTATTATAGAGGAGACAATCTAACCATCATTTGTTGGGGGGAAGGGGGAAGTCATGAGGTTCCTAATCCAATAGCCTATATACAATGGCACACTACGTACCTTTTTAACTTGTTCCTCAGTTTATATTAATATATTGTGTTCAACTGAGTAATAAATTCATATTGCCTTGCAATTATTTTTTTTAAATTAAGCTTAACTTATTTTAATAAGACACAGCCACAAATTGTTTCTCTAATACACTTACAACCATTCATTTAGCAACTATCTGAAGTTACGATGGCCTGAATGCTGGTTACCACCGATCTTTTTAATTACCTTCCTGACTGGTGCTTCTTGCACACTCTTATTTTACAACCACATCACTTAGCGATGGAAATCCTGGTCTTGATTGTTGCTGTAACTTTTAATTGCATCTCTATATAATGAAAATTCAGCAACTTTTCTTCACGGCTGTCGATTCAATCTCTAAGCAATGAAACAGCTCAAAAGAAAAGAAAGAAATGTCCTTCCTAAGCAATAAAAGCATCTGATCAGACATCATGAGTATTCAGGGCATTGCTAGGGTGAAATTGCTCAAGTTTCAATGCAAAAAGCAAACACAAGCGGGAAAAGGCTGCCTGCAGTTTCACAGTATCCTGAATCATGATTTTGTATCAATGCAACACAGTATTAGGATACTGAACTGGTATAGCTATCAAAGATACATAAGCAATTGTTGCAAAAGATAGTCCACCTTGAATCAAGGGAAATATTTAGAAACAGAAGAAGAGCACAGATTTGCTAAGTGGACCATCTTGCTCTGTATTGATTGGCCTCAGCATTTCAGGCCTTTTCAGATCTTCCTGAATATTTGAACGTTTTGCATGCAAGGCACCTGCTCTTCCACTTAAGCTTATTTTTCCCCTCCCCACGCCCAAATAAGAATGAGAAAATATGTCATAGCACGAGAACTGTAAATATGCCCAAAAAGTGCTTATAAAGTGGCAGTCATTTAGTCATTTAGATTTAAAATGAAGTGGAAAGTAGATTTATGAGTCATGCATCAGAAGTCAAAGAAGCATTGCTGCATATAACACGGTCATTGAAAATGAAAATGCTATGCTTTGTTCCCCTCTGTGACACACCAACAGAATCAAGCAAGTGTCATCCCCAATATTTAGGTGCTCTCTAAAAAAAAGAAGTATTGTATATCTGAAGTTTAATTAAAGGAAGTTTTTGTGCTTCTCTTTGGTACCTAAAGTAAAGGTTTCCCTGTCCAGTCATGTCTCCTGTCTGTTTCTTAGCAGAGGGAGCCAGCATTGTCTGAGGACACTTCCATGGTCATGTGGCCAGCATGACTATACACTGAGGTGCACAGAACACTGTCACCTTCCCACTGAAGTGGTACCTATTTATCTACCTGCATTTGCATGCTTTCAAACTGCTAGATGGGCATGTGCTGGGGGCAACTAACGGGAGTTGTCTCCATTGTGTAGAGCTTGGGTCTCAAACCCAGACTGTCAGCTTTTCAGCTGACAAGCTCAGTGTTTTTACCATTGAGCCATCTCAGCCCCCTTAGCTATCTACCGTATACCATTCCACCTATGTCTGGGGAATTAAGCATTTTTATTATTCAGACATAACTGTTTTGTTTTCCTTCCCAAATATTATTTTCATCACATTTCAGCTACACATTGTTGGAATCAATTTGAAATGTATACAGTATGTGGCCTGTTTTATGCACCTTCAGAAGAATACAAGATACATGGCTACAAGAGCTGTGGTTAAAATGCAGTATTGCGTATTAATTCTGCTGACTGCCAGCAGTTTGGCAGTTCAAGTCTCACCAGACTCAAGGGTGATTCAGCCTTCCATCCTTTTAAGGTCAGTAAAATGAGGACCCAGACTTTTGAGGGCAATATGCAGACTCTGTAAGCCACTTAGAGCAAGGATCTTCAAATTTAGCAAGTTTAAGACTTATGGGCTTCAACTCCCAGAATTCCTGAGCTAACATGACTGGAGGAGGAATTCTGGGAGTTGAAGTCCACAAGTCTTAAAGCTGTCAAGTTTGAAGACCCCAGACTTAGAGAGAGCTATAAAACATTGTGAAGTAGTATATAACTCTAAGTGCTATTGCTACAAGCTGTGATTTAGATCACTAAAGAGTGTAAAAGGAGTAATACAATCCAACTGGGGTACATTTTAACTCTAGATCAACTTAAAATATCCTACATTCAAAGAGAATTATTCTCACACTTTTAACAATTTTATCTATATTGGCAGACGCATGATGTTTTAGCACTGGTAAGATGTGGAAATGACTTATAATTTTATCATCATTGTAAAGCTGGAATTATTGACATCTGGCCAAGGAAAGTCATGCTGACAGGAGAACTCTGGAAATTGAAGTCCAAATATCTTAAAGTTCCCAAGAGTGAAAAACACGTAAAATACCAAAGTTGAGAGTGGAGGCAGCTGGGAGATATGTGCATGGAATGGAGATGTCCAATATGTCTTAGGCTGGGACCTCATTAATGACATTTATTATGTCATTATGCACAACAGACCTAATGGTCTGTTGTTGCCTGTTTCTTACCCCCTCAAATCCCACCTTCAATCTTTCTCCTAAAGTTTTTTTTTTAATTTTACAAGATAAGAGTAATTACAATGTAAAGGAGCTAGCAGAAAAAAAGTAAAAAGGAAAGGGAGGGGAAACTTTATATAAATATTTTTTAAAAAATCAAGGTTCCATAAAATTATTTTCAAATGGTTAATTCTAATGTGCACATCAACCACTAGAAGATAACATTTGCCAAATAGGCACTGAACCTGGAGAATGTCATTGCAACCATATCTATGCTTGTTCACCTGCTGCAGAACTTTTGTTTAAAGAGGTATTATTAAAATACTGCTTCTTAGATTTGATAATGTTCTTAGGATACGCATAAACTGGGAAGAGCAAATGAGCCAATTTGTGTGGGCTAGATAGTCTATTATATTTATATTTCGTGAGGAATAGTTTTTTCCCCCCAAAGTTTCTCAGATTGATTTACATCCAGACTGGTAACCACAGTCCCACTGACTACTTCGGTACAAGTAAACAGTCACAATCATTTGCCTGTGCTGCTCAAACTGATTCTTCCATGTGAAATGATGTTCTCTTCCAGGTGCTGAGTGGAATTACTGCACAGCATCAAAGCCAATGTCTATGAAGATTCTCAGTCATCCAGGTCATAGTTGTCCCAAATGTGCTTTTTCAAAAGGCAACTGGACTTTCTTGTTTTTCTTTGAAGTCCATCTGCTTTTAAAAGAAGTCTTTTGAAGACAGCAAAATCTACATTTTGGGCAGAGAGGACCCCTGGTTTCAAAGAGGGGTAAAAGAGGCCATTTATGTCAAAATTGAACAGTCCTCTCTTTACAGAGGGGGATGGATACGACATCAACTATCTCTAGTCTACAACACAATCCTTTTAACGGTTCCAAGAAGGATCCACACCCATTTGCACTATTCAGGTGACCCTGATGACACAGATAAGTCTCCAGGTGTCCTCAATGACTTTTTAAAAGAATGCAAATGACCAGCTGTCTGCAAAAATATAAATCCTTCCATTCCCCACCATCCTGTCAGAGTTGAAGAAGCTTCTTGGATGAGAAGTGAAACATCTTCAAAGAAAAACAAGAGAGTCCAGTTGCCTCTTGAAAAAGCACCTTTGGGACATCAAAGCCAATGCTTTGCTGGGAAGAACAGAGTAAATATCTATGGGGGAAACACTTAATCTTAGCTCTGCAACTGGTTGAATCAAGGAGTACCTTGTTTTTCTGGGTCACAGTGCTATTTCACACTCCAGCAAGCTTGATTGCAGTACTGTTTCACACATTCCTAGAGATCCAGTCACTTTGCCTCAGTATGATCAAGAATGAAAACAGTGCATTGTCTATGGAAAGCATATTTGGTTAGTCTGACTCTGAGACTCTGTAAAATGAATGTTACTCTCAGCCTTTATAAGACATTATGTGCAGTTTGAAGTCATTTTGCCCCAAGTAAAATGCATTTACTAGGCCAAGCTTGCACAGTCAAATTTCATCTGGCTGGCCCAAACTGTAATATGATATTAATCGTAATATCATAAGAGTCTCATCACAATTTACTCCTTAGGAGGAGAGAAGGGCAGAATATATAATTATTCAGAATACATTAAGCAGAGTTTCTAATTACAATTCTTATTCACAGTGGTCAAATATTGTCTGTTATCTGTTTGCATATATTTTAATATATTAGCTAGCATCTCTTTTAAGAAGAAATGAACTTACAGAGTCTTGAATGACTTGGTGTTTTCTTTTGTTACAAAAGAAAAGGAATTCTCATGAGCATCCATGAGCCAGGCAAACGACATCTTGTGTGCCATAATGTAATTGTGCAAATGACACAAATGAAATAATGTGTACCATTTACACATAATTCTGGAGCGCAAAGAAAGACTTTGCATGCTCAAGAGGCACTGCTTGACATCTGCCCTTCTATCCAAAAATAGAAAGGAAATGGATTTTGCCAGAGTTACACAAAATGATGGCTTCCATCTGTCATCAAACAAATGATGGGGTTAATTTAGAAATCAAAGCCTAAAAGATAAAATAGTAATTACAATTGATCATGTGAACACCTATTGACTATTGTGAACTTCTGACAAGCAAAGTCAAGGGGGAAATCAGATTTAACAATCATGTAATTAACTTGACAACTGCAGTAATTCACTTAACAACTGTGGCAAGAAAGGTTGAAAAATGGGTCAAAATTGACTTAACAACTGCTTCACTTAGCAACAGAAATATTGGGCTCAATTGTGATCATAAATCAAGGACTACATGTATTAGAAATCCATCCATCCATTCACCCAACTATTTGTTTACTTGTTTGTTTATTTATTACTCCTCACTTTTCAGGATGATAATTGTAGCCAAGTAGATCAGTGTATAGAAAGAAAGAAAAAGCCATTAGCTATATTGGGTAACAGATAAAGTTTTAAGGCCCATAGTGAAGTTGGAAGAATGTGAGGAGAGAACAGCCAGCTGAACATGCTTCTAAAATGGTAGTAATTGTCACCTGCATTCTGATCTTTCCCATAGAGATTCTTCCCAAGGGTCTGTAGAGAATAACAAGCCAAAAGGGGAGGGAAGAATCCAGCTAAGTGGTCTTTTGGGATGCTTGTCATTTGCCTTTTAAATGGTACAGCAATTATTCTCTATCACAACAGTCTTTTATATTGCTGTTAAGAAGCTCAGGTATTTGGGAATTTCGTTAACAGAAAACATTTATTTAAGAATAAATAATTAACTTCCTAGTTCATGTTATTCTAATGAACATTAAAGGTGGCATATTAAATAGTGGGAGAGACAACTAACTTTACATAGTCCGATAAAGTACTGAGAATCAGATTTAAGATTTTACAAACTTTGAAAGTATATGGTAGATTAACTGTACCAAATTTCAAAGACAATAATCAAGATAATTGCTTCATCTGGAGTGCAGATTGGACTGAATCACTTTGTTATTGGGTTATTTCTATTGAGATGATTTGCAGAAATATCTTTGGTTTGGTGGAAATGGAAACTTTTGGTTTTTATAACAGATCATTTGTCAGGCTCAAGGAACCAAAACAACTTCATGAATAGGCCAAAGCAATTTCTTTACTGTTGATCACTTATATTACATTAATCTTGTCAGACCAGCTGCATCCAGGGGTGGATTCTGATCGGTGTAACTAGCAGTTCGGTGATTTTACGCTGTGCATGCACGTATAACATCATCAGCTTGCTGCCTGGACAGCTGAGCAGCGCTGCGCGCAGGTGTGCAGTGTTTGAAAAAGCACTTTTTTCCTGCTTTTTCAACCGCAGCTGTGCCGCGCACAGGTAAGAGCCTGGGCAGGTGGGTGGGCCAAAACAGCAGCAGACATAGAAGCGGTTCTATGTCTGCTGCTCTTCAGAGCTACCGGTTCTACAGAGGTGGACAGAACCGGTAGAAACCCACCCCTGGCTGCATCCACTAGGAAATCACAAGGCTTCACTAGTCTGGTCTATGATGTTTCTTCCTCCAGAGTAACTCCACACTGGTACACCTCTTAACTCCCCTTTCCCCTTTGGCTGGTGATTCCATCTCATCATCTGATTATTAAAGTAGCATATTAAAAACTTGCATGAGAAGAAAAAAGAAAAACAAAAATTATTCAAAAAGGAAAAGCAAGGTGATCCACAAATATAAAGCATAATCATGGAAGAAAAAAAATTGATTACAATGAATATAAATGGACTCAACTCAGCTGTTAAAAGAAGGAAAACCTTTCATAAATTAGAGAAATTAAAATTTGATATAATTTGCCTACAAGAAGTTCATATTAAAAAACAACATGAGCAATTGTTAATACAACCAAAGTTAGGGGAAAATATTACTTCTCTGACTCAATGTAAGAAAAGAGGAGTGGTTCTTTATATTAAAGAGGATATTCCAGCAAAACTGATCTACACGGATGAAGACGGCAGAGTATTAATGGTGGAAATAACGGATAATAATAGAAAAATACTCCTGATTGCAATTTATGTCTCGAATGATAAACAGGAAGAGTTTTATAAAAAACTACATATGGAAATAATTAGACTGGATTATGTCAATATAATTATGATGGGGATTTTAATGGAATTGTGGACAACAAATTGGACTACATAACAACGACAATAAAACAACATAGAAAGACTCTCCCTAAATCCTTTTTTAAAATGATAGATGAATAACCTTAAAGATATTTGGAGAGAAAGAAATGTTAAAGCTAAACAAAATACTTTTACTCTAATAGGCATTATCATGGTCCAGATTTAGATATGATTTGGATTTCAACAGAATTAATATCCACTATCCAAGAAACAAGTATTGAAACAAATACTTGGGCAGACCATAGTCCAATGACAATTAAATGGAAGGTACAAAAAAAAAGATCGAGATGGACATTAAATAACACTATTTTAAAGGAGAAAGATTTTATACAATGGATGAGAAAGGAATTAGCCTTTTTCTTTAAAGAAAACAAAAAAGAGGATACTTCAATGCAGAATGTCTGGGATACAATGAAGGCATTGATCTAGAGGGTTTGATAATAGATTATACAAGAAAAAAGAATATTAGGAAAAGACAAGCATCCAAAGACCTTGGAAGAATGAATATAAAAGACTTGAAAAAGAATTACAGAAAATGCCACAGAAAAAAGATATTAAATTGAAACTGGATGTAATTAAGCATAAAATGAATTAATAGGGAAGAAGAGAACTGGCAAGAAAATCAGAAACTTTAAACAGAATTATTTTTGAAGATGCAAAATAAACCAGGTAGATGGCTAGCATATAAATTGAGAAAGGAGAAGGAATCAAAGAAAATATTGAAACTAATAGATGATCAAGGCCAAGTTTATTGTGGTAATAAGGAGAAAAAGAAAATTATTCAAGATTTTTATGGGCAATTATATAAACAAGAGAATATTGATGAGGATAAAATTAAACAGTATTTACAGAATGTTAACTTACCAAAGATACCTAAAGACTGAAGAAATGTTAGAAAGTAATATAACAATGAAGGAATTAAATGAAGCATTTAAGAGACAAAATAATGGGAAAGCACCAGGTCCAGATGGGCTTCCGGCAGAATTCTTATAAAAATCAAGAATCATTAAGTATCCCACTCTTAGAAGTTATGAATGAAGTTATGTTAAAGAAGATGATACCCAAAACATGGACAGAGGCTCTATATTACACTTATTCCAAAAGAAGAGGCTGACCCCTGCAAATTAAGAACTATAGACCTATTTCCTTATTGAATGCAGATTATAAAATCTTTGCTTCAATACTAGCAGAAAGACTGAAAAAATATTTAAATAATTTTATTCACTCAGATCAATGGATTCTTGCCAAAGAGACAAATTAGAGACAATATGAGAGTAATTTTGGACACCTTGGAATATTATGAGGCTCATCCTGAGAAGCAAATGGCTTTGATATTTCTAGATGCTCAAAAAGCTTTTGACAATGTGAACTGGAGATTTATGTTGTTACTGTTGGAACAGATGGGTTTTGCCAGAAAATGTATTCAAGCAATAGAAAGCCAAATATAAATAAACAGACAGCAAATGTAATTGATGGATGGAGAATTTACAGATCTTATTAATATAAGAAAAGGCACAAGACAAGGGTGTCCTCTATCTCCTTTGTTATTCGTATTGACTTTGGAAGTGTTTAAATAGAATATTAGGATGATAAAAGTATAAAAGGAATGAAAATTTAAAAAGAAGAATTTAAACTACAAGCTTTTGCTGATGACTTAGCTTTTATTTCTGGAAGACCCGTTAGAAACGGCTCCAAAGTTATTGGAAAAGATAGAGACATACGGTGAGATGGCTGGCTTGAAGATAAAACAAAGATAAAACAAAGATCTTAACAAAAAATATGTTATTGAAACAAAGAGAAGAACTGACAGATACTTTTGAAAATTCAAGTTACAAATAAGGTTAAGTATCTGGGATATATTTGATGGCAAGATGTAGCACATTAAAAGAAAATTAATTATACTAAACTAAACAACAGATAATTATAGATTTGAAGAAATGGGAAAACTTGCAATTGTTCATTAATAGGGAGAATTTCAAACAATTAAGATGAATATTTTACCCTAGAATATTTATTTCTCTTTCAAACAATACCAATTAGACTTGGAAAAGATTATTTGAAGATTTAAATAAAATCATGTTAAAGTTATATATGGCAAGGTAAAAGAGCGAGAATAAAGTTAAAGCTTTTACAAGATGCTAGAATTAGAGGAGGTTTTGGCTTGCCTAATTGGGAACTGTATTATCAAGCTGCAAGTTTGATGTGGGTCAAAGATGGATAACATTAAGAAAACATAGATTGTTGACATTGAAGGCCATGATTTACTGTTGGGCTGGCATGCTTTTTATGGTACAAGGGAACTAAAACACAGGGTATTTTAGAAGACATTATATACGAGAGTCTTTGTGGTTAAATTGGGAAAAGATAAAAAAACAATGTTATTTGAAAATTCCAGTTTGGTTATCGACTATTGAAGCATTTTCCTATCCTATGATTTATAAAAAGAAACAAACAGTTAGATATGGGAATTGTTAGATGAAAAGGGTGGGACTTAAATCGATCCAAAACTTAGAGGAACAAGGTATAAAAGATGAATTGGTTTTCATATGCCACAAATACATTCAAGATATGATGAAGATTTTAAAATGGAAGGATTTTATGAAAACAGACTGATTTAGATAAGATATTGATGGGTACTGATGACCAAGTGATTAAAAAATTATATGGTTATTTATTGGGAATTAACTTAGAAGAAGAACAAGTTAAAGAAACTATGATTGTTTGGGGGAAAAATTTGGATATGGGATTGATTTAGAGAAATGGCAAAAATTATGGTCTCAAAAATTATAAAATGACAATGTCAACAGCATATAAAGAAAACTTGTATAAGATGTTTTACAGGTGGCACTTCCCCCCGACAAGAATAGCAAGAATGTTTAAGAATTAAATCTGAAAAATGTTGGAAATGTCACCAGATACCTGCTCATACTATCATATGTGTGTGGACTTGTGAGGAGGCTAGGAAATACTGGACTAAAATTCACATATGGTTGGAAAAATGACAAAGAAACACATGGACTTGAAACCAGAGACTTTTTTATTGGGAATTCTACCTGACACATATAATAAAGAATTGAAATATTTGATTGTAAATGTTATAACAGCGGCTGGATTGTATTTGCTAAAAAATTGGGAAGAATGAGAAAATACCACTACAGGAAGAAATTATTAAGAAAATATTAGAATGTGCTGAGATGAGTAGATTGACATTTGAAATTAGAGAGCAAGAAGATTAAACAATTTTAATGAAATTTGGATCTTTTCTACCAATGGCTAGATGATAAGATAAGATAATAGAATATTATATTTATAAAGAGTTTTTTTTTTTTTTTTTTTTAGGATTAATTTGTTATGATTATTTGATTTGTATAGAATAAAGTGTTTAAAGTTATGATATCCATAAAGAATGAAAGATTAGTAATATCAGGATATGTGGATTGATAATATAAATTTTATGCAATATAATTATTGACACTAAAAATGAATGCACAAAACTGAGAACCAACTGACACACCGGAAGAATATATGAGAAATAAATGCTTTTTATGTTATGTATGTTATGTTTGTTTGTTAAAAAATTAAAAAATTCTTTCTATAAAAAAAAAAAAAAAAACTTGCATGAACATAGAAAAAGAATTAGCATGAAAATGTACAAAGAAATTTGACTGCTGAAACTTGTACAAGATTTAATTAAATGTGAAAACACAAGATCTAATTATGTGTGAAAACACCAATGAAAACTTTTGAGAGTTTCTCAATATTTCAATAACCAATAATTGGTTTCAGTTTCTTCAAATAAGTGAGAATTACACAAACAAAGAAAAATGCTACCATATTCTGAATTTGAGAAACTTAGAAGACAAAATTAAGAACATTGGGGGAGACTTAATTTACAGCTTGTTGGTGAAATATGATTAGAAACGAAAGATTATTTCTTCTTCTTTTCTTTTCTTTCTTTCTTTTTCTGAATCTCTCAAAGTTTGATTAGTTCTCTATTAACAATTATTTGTACTTCCTGTCAAATATAAATTAATCTTACATGCTTAATAAAATTATCTCCATGGCTCATATGCTCCAGTCCAAATTATCAAAAATCTTCTGCCTCTCTAAAATCAGTGCAGTTTGTTTTTCATTGTGTTTCTCCAAATACTCCAGAATATCCAATGCATTTCTAATATTATCTCATAGTTAACTTTTAGGTAAAAACCCACATTGATTTTCTTGAGTTAAGTCCTGCAAAATTATTTCCAACCTTTTAGCCAAATAATGATAAACAATTTATACTCATCATTGCATTGAGTAAAGTCAGGTCCCAGCCTCTTAGGTATTAATACTTTATTAGCCTCTTTCCAACTATCAAGAATCTTCCCATTCTGCAAAATAATATTCATTGTTTGTTATAAAGGTTGTAAAAGTTTATTCTCAAAACATTGACAGTTAGAGACCAGCATACCATTGGGACCATGTGCTTTCCTATTTTAGTATTTTTATTGGCATCACAAATGTCACTTGTTGTTATAAGTCCATTCAAAATATCTCTCCGATTCTTTTTTCATTTTGGGTAAATTCTATTTATGTAAAATATTCATCTACTTTTTTCTAAGTAATATCTTGAACTCGATATAGAATAGAATAAAATACTTTTAACATATTTGTGTTATTACAGCATTTTCTTTATGGAACTTTAATATCACTTTTTTTCTTTTTGAAATGTACATATATATTTCTATTTGATTTGCAAATTCAAATTTTCTTTGCTTTACATAATTCATCTTTATTTGCATGTCTTCCCTGTTACCTGTGCAGAAACTTAATTTAGTGGGAAATAGTTATCATCTCTTTTTAACTCTTCCTGTTTTAATCTCAAATAATATCATATGTATTCTTGTATTCTCTTTTGCCTTTTCTTATTAAATTCACTGTTACATTGCATAAAATATACTTTTATAAAAGGGTGGTTTTTTTGTATTTCAAACTGTTCTTACTTCTGTATCCTTTATGAAGGTTATTCTCAAAAAAAATCCTTTCAACTTGTTTTGGCAATCTTCCACTGTGGTTTCCTTTTGCAACAACATCTATTAACGTAACATGTTACATTATAAGGAATTACATTTTATTATCGTATTCATCATCTCTTTAATATTAGACATTTCTAATTGAGTTACATTCTTTGTATATACATACCAAGTTATTTAATGGGTTTGTTACAAATGTGGAATGCTCTGCAAGCATCTTTGGATGTTTGAGTTACTGGTATAGAAATTGAAAGTTTTCCTTCTATGAACCTTATTAAGTGAATTATTTTCCATTTAAACCTACCTATAGATCGCTTACTTCCCTACAAACAGTCCAATGCAACATTCCACATCCACATCATTCCATTTTAATTGTTATTTTTTAAAAAATCAAGATGACTGTCAATAATGGTTGTATGATGGCTGAAGTACTTAGATGAAACAAGAAAAGTTTCAGAATAGATATAATAGAACTGTGCAGCATTTTTGATTCAGTTTCAAAAAGATGCCTCAAAGTATGTGGGAGCATAAATGTATAACTCTGTATAACTCTTTAGAGCAGCTGCATCTTTTCCCAGGATTAGGCAACTGCCCGCTACAATTGTCACAAGATCTCTGTAAAGACATGGGTGTTTTAAAGGATTGCAGGAAAGTGCTTTAGCCATAGCACTTAGACTTATATACCACTTCACAGTGCTTTACAGCCCTGTCTAAGTGCTTTACAGATACAGCATATTGCCCACAACTAACCTCAGAAGGATGGAAAACTAAGTCAATCTTGATCCGGTGAGGATCAAACTCCTGCAGTTGTCAGAATTAGCCTGGAATATTGCATTTTATCCATTCCGCCACTATGACTCTTATCAGTACTCTTTGTGTTCTAAAGGATTTTAATCAAAGCCCAAGCATTATATAAAATATACCTACTTGAGATATCATAGCTATTATCTTGATTAGCTCACTTAGTACAAATAATGCATTATCCTAGAATGTGCATTTCTATGATTTTGATGATTTTGTTTTCAAAGTATTAGTTCATAATCTTTGCCACCAACATCATCTAATATTAGAGTGGTAAGCATCTACCATTTAAATATATTAGCTTAAAAGTAGAATCCATTTATCTTCAAGAAAAATGTAGAGCTTTGTTAAATATAGTTCAGGATAGGTTTCCCACCTCAATAAACTCCTGGTTTCAACATTGGGTATTTCAGCATATAATTTGACTTTTCCTGATTAAAGTGAGGAAAATAAATCAAGATCATTAAAGTTAATTTTACCTAAGCTCTTTGAATGGAAAATAAAAACTCAAAATTGCTTCAAATATTTATGTATTTCTTTTCAAGGAAAACATTTGAGCACAGCCACAATTCCAGGTGAGCAGTGATCGTCAGTGTGACTTTAGACAGATATGCAGCATATCTTAGGCAATCATTGTGGTTTCACTTAAATAGTTAGAATAGAATAGAATAGAATAGAATAGAATAGAATAGAANGAATAGAATTCTTTATTGGCCAAGTGTGATTGGACACACAAGGAATTTGTCTTGGTGCATATGCTCTCAGTGTACATAAAAGAAAAGATACATGCATCAGGAGTCAAGAATCATAAGGTACAACACTTAATGATAGTCATAGGGTACAAGAAGCAATCAATCATACTAGGAAACAGTCATGTTTGATTACTTACAAGTAGATCTTTTGAGAAGAAAGCTATTATTAAAAAAAAAACCAAGGAGCAATCAAGTAACCCAAGAGTGTCAAACTTGCAGGCCACAGGCCTGATGCGTCACATGCTGGCCCCACTCCCACCTGGTTTAGTGAAGGGGGAGAAGTCCTGATATGTCAGGTGACACCACTGTGATGATGCGAGTTTGACACCCCTGAAGTAATCTGTCAACTTCAAGAATTTTAAACCTTTCAACCCCACAGGAATCATCAATAATCTGGTCATCTGGAAACAGTGGCTGGAGGGTTCAATTACAGGCCTTTTTTTTTTTGCTTCAACAACTTTTCCTTCAAAGGAATAAACATTTTGAAATGGACATTCTATCATATTCTGTGCAGAGTCTTTATTGTTGATAAGTTTGTAAAAAAATGGCAAAGGCTAAATTTTAAGCATGATGTCTTTCACAATAAATTATACCTTTATTTACTTCCATTTTGAGAGCCAGCATGGGGGTGAAAACCCAGATTCTAGTTCTCCTTTAAGAACAGAAGATGGCTGCATGAAGTTGGACCAGTCACTCCTTCTCATCTCTAATCAGCATCAGGCTCTGGGACAAGCCAGCTCAACTAGATCCCCTCATTGCATTGCATCATGCCTTGATAGTTTCATTGTAAAAAGTAGACAAATGCTCTGCAAAACTAAATCGGTTATGCCATCATACAGGACAAATGCTAAGAAAAGAAACTAACAACACTGAAAATCTCATTTTCTAGAAAATCTCATTTTCTAGAAGATCACATTTTCTATGTAGAAAACTAGATTCCACTCTACTTCAAATTTCACTTAGAAGAATGAAGTGCAGGGATCTAATTAATCCAGCTGTCAAAAACTCAGCAGCAGTTGTAAAGCAACACTTTGTGCTATTAACCCATATATATATAACATGATGGTGTCAGTTATATTCAGATAACATTTTATTCCTAATCTATTTTCATTCCATTCTCTCTTTTTCAATTATGTTCCACTTTTAGATCAAACAATAACAGAACTAAAAATAAAAATAAAAACTGTTCCTTGGTGCAGTTGGTATAGAACACCAAGAAAGCAAAACTCAGAACACCGATGCAAAAATACAGCATGGCTAACACAAATCATTTTGTTCAAAATATAGTAAATTCCAAAATTGGCACCAAGCCGGCACATATAGAATGATCATGAGAAAAGGGATGATGAAAATGATGGGGAAAAAAATCTTCTGAGACATACAAATATATGTAATTCCTTATAATGTAATATGTTATGTTAAATTAACTTCTTATGCTCATCCACTTGTGTGGTCTAATATTTATCTCATTAAGTTCCTGTTCTACATAGACATGTAATATATAATGAATCTATATACAATAGGACATTGTGAGTAACAATATCTATTTGGATTGCCTTCCATTGTAGTTCTCAACTATACGAGACTGCATCAAATTGACACTGAATGTACTGCAAAATTGAACACAGGTCCCTTTTGGGAAGGGTTTGTTGTAGGAAGGGGTGTTTCTAAGCTAGCTACTGAAACTCACATGGCAATAATTTCCTACAATAAACACATGCAGAGCTCAGAGGGTCATGTTCATGCATGCCTATAGCTATGATATATAATAATTAAGCTTGTTCCCCTCACTACTCAACCTTATACACGCTGCACATTCTTAGATATGCAATTCAAACATCCTGTGTTTTTCCCAAAATGTAGCATCATGAAAAGGAAACTCCTATCAGTTTCCATCGACAGAGGCAGCTGCATACTGAAGACTGCCAAAGCCTTCGGCTTCCCTGGAGTCCTATGGAGCTTCCTCTAGCTTAACCAGATGAGATTCTACTGCAATGTTAATAGGAACACGGGCAGACAGTACCAAGAAGAAGAGAATTATAATCATCAAAAGAAATGGCCTTTTCTGTTTATCAATCAAGTCCACATTTTAATATCATTCAGAATGATGACTACCAAAAACAAACCATTAAAGAAAAAGGCTGGTTATAATAGTACTCTTTCTCTCTAAAACTATGTTAAAACAAAGCTCTCAAGCTTTCCTGTGGAGTGGGGGGTCATCCAGATTTTTGCTGCCAGATTTGAGTGCTACATTAGTGGTAGGTACTTAGCTAACTATCACACTAGTCCATCCACCTTTTAGACTGTGTGCTGCAAAAATATAGATGACCACTAGATGGCAAAGGTGTTTTGGGAATCTCTTTGCTACCATCTTGTGGGTGTCCAGATGTTTGTAACCCAGTTATGGTAGCACTATATTAATGAAAACTATCCCTATATTCTGCGGTCCTTATCTTTTCTGTTCAAAACAATTCCATTTTATAAGTTGAAGGAGACACTGAGGGATGAGAGATAAAACCAGTGGTGGGATTCAAAAAAATTTACTAGCACTTCTGTGGCCATGACTTGATGGGCATGGCGTGGCTTGGTGGGCGTGGCTTGGTGAGTGTGGCAGGGAAAGGATACTGCAAAATCCATTCCCTCCCCACCCCACTAACCTGCTTTCCAGCTCTCTTCTCCTGTGCAAGGCAACAAAGGAAGACCCAGCTGATCATCTGGGACTTGGTAGGCAGAGAATAGATGGGGGCAGGGCCAGTCAGAGATGGTATTTGCCAGTTCTCTGAACTACTCAAAATTTCCACTACCGGTTATCCAGAATTGGTCAGAATCTAATGAATACCAACTCTGGGTAAAACTATAACGTAAAGGTTCCCTTTGCACATACATACTAGTCACTTCCAGCTGTAGGGGGCAGTGCTCATCTCCGTTACAAAGCCAAAGAGCCAGCACTGTCTCCATGGTCATGTAGCTGGCATGATTAAATGCCGAAGGTGCATGGAACGGTGTTACCTTCCCACCAAAGTGGTCCCTATTTTTCTACTTGCATTTTTACAGGCTTTTGAACTGCTAGGTTGGCAGAAGCTGGGACAGGTAATGTGAGCTCCCTCTATTATCCGGCGCTAGGGAGTTGAACCGCTGAACTGCCAACTTTTCTGATTGACAAGCTCAGCGTCTTAGCCACTAAGCTACCACATCCCTTATAGTAAAAATATAGATAAGGTTAAATTCTTCTTCCAGATGTTTTCAAAAGCAAATTGCAAAGAAGTATTTATAATGAACTGATCTCAAGCAGGTATATGGAAGGAATAGCAATAACAACTTCACTTAGACTTATATACTGCTTCACAGTGCTTTTACACCCCTCTCTAAGCAGCTTACAGAGTCAGCATATGGCCCCCAACAATCTGGGTCCCCATTTTGCCCACCTCAGAAGGATGGAAGGCTGAGTCAACCTTGAGCCGGAGATAATCAAACTCATGAAAATGAGCTAAATTAGCCCACAGTACTACATTCTAACTAATGTTCCACCACGATTCTTGAATGCAGTTTAAAAGAATGTAATCCTTTTCTCTCTTACTGTGAAGAATCCTGCCTCTAAAACTAAAATATTTGCTAATATTAGTGAAGGATTCTCCCCACAAAAGAACCTATCCCCTCCAAAGGAATGGTAAAAGGCAGATCCTCAAAACAACATCTGCAAACCAACACAAGTGTATTTCCTGCACTTAAGCCCATGTCACACCGAACCAATGGATGCAAAGAGGATGTAAAACGGACAAAAAAAATGCCATCCATACAAAGACGCGATGTACTCACTGCCTCCGTTTGGCTTCCTCTCTATCCGTCCAGCATCCGTCTATTGACGTTTCATCCGCTCACAAAAGTTTTGGGCTGCCTAAAACTTTTTGCGCGGTGAAAATGTATCCAGTTTGTCTGTTACGCATACGTTACTCATCACTAACGCATGCCATTCCGCATCGCTATATTCCTGTCTTGGCATCCGCTGCGCATCTACGCAACGTGCATTTCGCGCCCAGCCCACAGGGAGGAAGCAGAACGGATGCAGAACAGATGCAGAACGGATGCAGAACGGATGCTAGTGGGAAACAAAGCATTTAAAGCGGAAAAAAATTCGGCAGCAGGGGACCTATCTCGATATTAAGGATGCCCTAGAGGATGCTAGGAGGATGCCGTGAGAGGATGCAAAGGGGAACCCCTATACTGCCTAATAAAAAGGGGGAGAACTCATCTGCATCTCACTTTCAGACCAGCAGCCTCAGCTGTGGGCAGACCTCTGCAGGCCTCATCTGAACTCTGTCCCTCTTCCACAGCATCCAGTCAATGTCCCACCGTGGATCGTACCACAGTCCTTTTGGCAGCCCCCATCCTTCTGCAAACAGTACGAAGCCATCTACAGGCTCTGTGAACTCTACTACAGGAAAGAAAAAGAGGCGGCCAAGAAGGTACACTTTCTGGGTCCAAAAAGTGGATCGGAGATAGAGCCAGAGTAACGGACTGGTGTACAACAAGACTATGTGATGCTCAGGACGAAGAGACACTTCGGAGGAGGCGCGTTCGCAGGGCATGTGACGTTCGGGCAAACCCCAGGAGTAATGCTAGACATACGACCATGCTCGCGGCCGAAGTGTAGAACTTCAGGAGGATGCCTCCAGCCACTGTTTACCGAAGTTGTGGAGCGCATCTGACACCCGGGTTGACCAAGCAGAAACACCAACCTTCCAGCGCCAGCCTGGAACCTGGGCTCAAGGGGCACTACATCATCTGAACGTTTTCTACCTGGCTCAAGGGACCACCTACAAAAGCTGCACGTACGGCTGGAGGGTGCGCACAGGGACCCATAATCAGCAGTTGTGGTCAGAGAAGTGGTGCCTGGCCATAACATCGAAGAGATAGCAAGGAGGAGCTCCCTCCAGTGCCCCTCCACTGAGAAGGATGGAAGAAAGTTGCAGAGCAGTGGCATCAGAGGTGGAACTTTTCCCCACACCAGTTCTGAGTGCGACTGCATAGATGGCAAGCATTCGTGGCCTGCAAAGAGCACCAAGCCAAACGCTCGGGGTCCACTTATTTCAACTACAAGGGCTTCTTCAGCATCGTCCTCTTCGCCATGGTCCGATGCTGACTACAAGTTCTGTATCAGTCGATGCTTCGGCTAGACGGCTTCATCTTTTCAGCTGCCCGGTATACAATGCCATGATTCACCTCAAGGGAGAAGCTGGAAGGCAATCTCATCGTGTGGCTTTCCAGATCCAGACCCCTGCCCAACGACACGCAAGATGTGCCCTACTTCAATCATGGGGGATTGACGCCTTCTCCCCTCAGACCTACCTCATGAAGCCATACACTTCGCAGACCTCCTGACCGCGTGAAGAGAGGATCTTCAACTACAGGCTGTCCAGGCGAAGGCGGGTGTGAGAACGCCTTTCGGGACATCTTGGCCAACAGGTTCCAGGTACTTCTCACCACCATGCAGCATCACGCAAGAGAACCGTGAGGAGGATCCGTGGAGAAGCTTGGCTGCAGTCCTGGCGACAATACTGCATGGCGTACCCGCTAACAATCTCATGAGCATGTCTTGCAGAAACAGGCTCATGGAGCGGACTAAGACAAGGGCATAGATCAGGGGACATGGAGCCTGGGGAAATGGAAGGCAAGTGGCGAACCATGATCAATCCTCATGGAGGATGTGCAGGCCACAACCGCAGAGCACTCACAGGAAGGAAGAAAGCAGCAAAAACCTCCTTGAAACACTGGTGGCACCCCTACTCCCACAGCTGGAGCGGTGGAGTGGCAAGAACAGGAAAATGGAGATGCTTAATGCATGCTTCCTTCAGCCTGTCTCTCATCACACGGATGAGATTGGGTCCATGTATGTATGGGTGGACCTAACCATAACAGGGCGTTTTAATAAAGAGTTGTGTTGTGTGTTAAAGAATGTGTGGATCAATGCTTACATTGTTAATTCGATAAAAAAGGGCCATAGGTGTGGCACCTGGGAGGGTAGACCATACAGTCCCCACTATGCTTGCACTGGAGGGTTTAATCTATCCCACAGCTATTAGCCATCCAAAGGTATCCCCTGCTGCATTGATCACAGGTATCCCTGCCCCAGCCTACTGCTATCTTAACACCATTGCCCACAAGCATCGCAAAGGCTTAAGCCAATTCTAAAGTTCCACCAGACTTTATTAAAACAAAGAAATGAAGAAGTGTGTGAAATCAAGATACAACTTTAGTTGAACAACAAGCTGTAAAAAAAAAAAATGACCCAGGTCAAGTGTCCAATAAAGTCCCAGCAGGTAGCCAGCTCACCCAGTTCCTCTGGCACTGGCGGATGTAGGCACTCATCTTCTTGGTCAGCTCGGAGGTGTGCCCAGTTCTTCAGGGGTGAAGGGTCCAGGTGCCTGTGGAGGTGTGTGGCTGCTGCTAGGAGTGCCTGGCCCCGAGAGGACAACAGGGGACGGTGTGTTAAGGAAGTGTTCGACAGCTGGCTCAGCCCCGGCGATGCTGAGAGGTCCTCCTCCATGGCCATGGGGTGTCAGCCCCAGTACTGATGCAGAATTGTACTGAGGCCGGGCTTGGGCTGTGGGGTGAGGGAAGGAGTAAGTGTAGTGGGGCTGTCTGCTCTGGCAGTCTGGGTGAGGCTGCGGTGGGTGGCATCGCTGTCATCAGTGGCATCATTGTCATGGGTGGCATCCGGTGGCATCAGTGGGACCGGTGGCAACGGGTCGCGATGACTCTGTGCCTGGACCTGGGAAGCGGCCTGCTGCTGTGCTGGCTGAACCTCCTGGTAGCCAATAGCCCTGGTAGGTGAGGGCCTGTGGGCAAGCCTTGGAATGGGAGGGACTTCACACTGGGGGGCGGTGGAGGACCAAGACCTGGACTGGTGGGAGCAGGTTCCTCTGGGTCTGGAGGTTTGTGAAGCAGCTCCGTGATGCCGGTCCTTCGCCCCAGCTGGTAGTTTTTTTTTTTTTTATTTTTTTTTTTTTTTTGTGTCGTTTTTCTTTTTTTTTTTTTTTTTGTTTTTTTATTTTTTTTTTTTTTTTTTTTTTTTTTTTTTTTTCTGTGGATCCGGCCATGTCCTTGAGGGTCTGGTTGACATCAAGGTGAGGAAAGGGCTTGGCAGTTGGAGGATGAGGGAGTCGTGGCCCAAGCTGAGAGAAGAGAATCTATGCTGGTGCGGATGGTGTCCCTGATCTCCAAGCAGGACAGTGTGGCTCAGCCCCTCCTGCTTGTCCGCTCTCTGCTTTCCTGTGGAAGGCGGAGCTAGGGGGGCGTGGGAGATGTGCGGCTAGAACTGTGCTGGAACTCGATGTCTCCACCACGCTTACCACACCTGCTCCGGTGGGTTCTCACCACGTGCACGCTCCACAGAAACCTGCCTGGAGAAGGGACTGACTCTGCAGGAGCCGGAGATGGAGTTGCATTCTCAGCAGGCTGCCAGAGAGAGAGGGTAGTGAGAGGGGCTGCTGGTGCTCCTCGGATGGCGGACCTCACCCTCCCAGGAAGCTGCACCTGGCCATGACGTAGGTCTCTCTGTCCTGTCAGCTTCACAGTGGCCTGGCCAGTATATCTTGAGGTGCAGCTTCCCGTACCAGGTGTGCATATGTTTCCACCAGCTGAGGAGCACCTCCGAAGTGTAACCCATACTCTCTGCCCTCTCCTCCAAGCCAGCCTGCTTCCCACTTGGTGTCCTCGTACAGCCGATGTCCCCTTCGCCACAGTAGTTCTGTCCTCTCAGCCCACCTCCAGCACCTCATCCTCGTGCGCGCTCATCAATGTAAGTATTGCCGTCCCTCTCCATCCGCCGCATACACCACCTCTTCCTCTCTTTGGCTGGACCAGATGGCCTCATCAGAGGGGCTTCCCAGGTGTAGGGCTGCTTCTCCAACACCACCAAAGACACACAGCACCAGCAGGATCATCATCATCATCATCTATCAATCATCGTCATCATCCGTCATCCTCACCCAAGCAGGATCATAACAGCTATCATCATCAGCAAGCAGCAACAGCAGCACAGGATCATCACTTCAGCACAGCAGCGAGTGGCAGCAGGATCAGCAGGCAGCAGGACCAGCAGGACCATGGATTCGAGCAGCAGTAGAGTAAGCACCAAGCAGGGCCAGCAAAGTTCCAGGAGGCGACGAGCAGGACGCAGTCCAGGATCACGAGCAGTGACGAGCTGGAGCGAGCAACGAGGCACGCGAGATAACCGAACATGACGGAGGACAGCAAGATCACGGGAGCACAGGTAATACAGCGGCGGAGAGAGGGAAACGATGGACATCGATGGAATTGCACGGTAGCGGGTCGACTGGACCGAGAGGGACCAGCAGGACCAAGAGCGCTTCAACAGAGTAAGCACGCAACAAGAAGCCCCAGCACAGCACAGCAGCCATCTGCAGGAGCAGCTTCATGCAAGAAGCCCAGGAAGCAGAGTCATGAGGGAAGGGTGCGGGAGGTTGGCCTCTGTCCGGTTCTGGCCAGGGGCATGGCGGCTGAGGGCTGCTGAGGCTTGGGTCGCTGGACCTTTTATGCGAGAAGTCAGAGGACGCGATTCCACATGGTGTGGGGTTGCTGGCTGGCACGGAGGTGGCAGGCTCACGCATAGGCTGGCAGGAAAAGGCTGGCAGGGAAGGCTGGCCACCTAGAAGGCCTGGCACGCCCACAGCTGGGCAGCAGACCCAGGACCTAAGGCTGTGCAGGGAAGCCTGGCAGGTAGCTGGGGCAGGAGCCATCTGGCCAGGCGTGTAAGGAGGGCGACGACTGGCAGGAAGGCAGGGCAGGACAGGCAGGAGCCGCACCAGGCTGGCTGGAAGGCGGCTGGCAGCATAGGGCAGGTCATCAAAGGACTGGAGGAAGCCTGGGCAGGTAAGGGCTCGCAGCGAACAAGCCTGGCAGGTAGGATCTCTGGGCAGAAGGCAAGGTAAGCAGGCGACGCAGGGCACCAAGGCGGCGGGAGAGGCCAAGGCTGGGCAGCAAGGCTAACTCGGGCACCAAAGGCTGGCAGGCGCATCAGGAGCAGGCAAAGGAACTCGAGTGTCCAGCCAGGGTTCTTTCCTCCTCATGCTGGCCAGTGTGCGAGCTGCTTTCCCTTATGTATATCCGGGTCCTTTGCGCCAAATCTGCACCTTATCCCCGCCCGCCGCAAAGCATGCATTCAACCGCTTGGCAACCAGACATACGTTCCGGGCCGTATTGTAGCAGCTCGAGGTAGAAGGGGATCTCAGCTCTGGGATATTAGCTGGCGCTTCCACCGCTTCCGTGGAAAGATACAACGCCGGCAGCGCGACTCACCCGGTAGGCTTCTGCTGTACCATCCAGCTTTATCCGCTGTGGCATGGTTTATATATCAGGCGTGAGCGAGCCTGGCTCCTGCATTCCGCTGTATCCCGTTCTCGTCA
>BHFT01028154.1:0-15911 GCA_004320025.1 Laticauda laticaudata | reverse complement strand
TTAACTAATTGATGAATGCTGTTTTGTCTATCTGGTGACAGGAAAACTTTGCCTTCCACTGTATCTATGACTGCCCTCAGATGGATTAATCGAGTCGAAGGTGTAAATGACTCTTCTCAACTGATTGAGAACCCGTGTAGTTGTAGGGAGTGTAATGTGGTCTGAGTATCTCTGACTGATTGATGAAAAGAAGATGACAGAATTAAGATATCATCGAGGTAACACTGCAGTCGTATGGGGACACCCTGGAGATGAGCAGCGAGGGCTGCAAGAATCTTTGTGTAGGTCCTGGGGGCAGAGGCTAGTCCGAAGGGAAGAGCCACATATTCAAAATGGAAATTATTATCACAGAATCTTAAAAATTTATAGTGGGAAGGTTGAATTGGAATATGTAAGTATGCCTCCATCAGATCTATAGATGTAAGGACGTCACCTTTTCTGATACCAAGTAAGATAGATTGTAATGTGTGCATTTTAAATTTTTGATATACTAAAAATTGATTAAGGCGTTTCAAATCCAAGATTGCTCTCCATCCCCCTGAACTTTTGGGAACAATGAAAAGATGTGAATAGAAACCTAGCCCTCGTTGGTCGGTAGCTACTGGTTGGATGGCTCGTATGTCCAGTAGGTGCTGAATAGCTGTTTCCATAAGATTTTGTTTAACCGGATCTCTGGAGAGAGGGCACAACATAAAGAAGTCTGGGGGAGCGGATTGAAACTCCAGTGCAAGGCTGAATCTGATCATGTCTCTGACCCAGGAATCAGATGTTGAGGAGTCCCATTGGTCCACGAATAATTTGAGGTGGCCGCAAATGGGAGGCGGGTCCATGGGGTTATCTTGGATGCCGGAAAAATCTATTTCCTGCTCCTCAGAAGGATTTCTTGGGTTGGCCACCCCTTCTGTTCCTATCCCCAAAGTCTGATTTTTCTGGCTATTGCTCTGGTCGGAAAGGTGGAGATCTCTGGTATCCGGTTGAGAATGGTCCCTGATAAAAGGGCCAAAAGGATCCCCTCCGAAAGGACTGAGGGTTTCTAGAGTCTGACCTTCAAAAAAGGGAGGGTAAAATTTTCTTTTTATTTTGAGTCTCAATGAGTAGCGGATCAAGGAAAGGGCCAAACAGTCTGTCTCCCATTAGAGGAGATGAAGTGAGCTTGCATTTATGTTTAATATCCGCTTGCCAGTACTTTAACCATAGCAAGCATTGCACTGTGACATGTGAAGTGATGGCTCTGGCTGAAAACTTAACTGCATGAAAGGTTGCGTCAGCTGAGAATTTGGCAGCTGCTATAAGCTTTGCAATGTCTTGGTGTGCTCTAGTGTTGGAATTGGGGACATGCTCCTGTAATAGCCGGATCCATCTGAGGGAAGAATGGGTAAAGAAGGAAGCAGCCGTGGCCGCTCTATATGGCTCACACATAAGACTGATGGCCCCTGCGTCAGGCTTGATCAGCTCATTTGTCCTCTGGCTTTAATGCCTCCAGCGCCTCACTGGGAATGGAGGACAAGGATGCTAATCCCACAATGGGTACATCTACCTCAAGAGTATTCAACAATTTTAAGAAATCTGGGGCCAAATTAAAGAATTTCCTGTCGTAACCCGTGGGGGCTGGGTACACTGCTGCAGAAGCCCACTGTTTCTGTACCAGGAATGCAAAAATGTGAAGGACTGGAAGCACATCAACTACAGGTTGGGTGAAAATGAGATCCTCTGGTTCCTCGTCTGATGGAGTTGGAATGGTAGAAGGGGCCGGCTTGTCCAGTCGCACGGTATTTTTGGCCTTGAACAATAGAGATTTGAAAAGCTGTGGCTGGAACAAGCCTGTAAATACTGGTTGGTCGGGAACGAGGCCCTCATCCTCAGACATCTCTCTTTCTAAGGGGTCTGTTTCCGACATGGCCAGGTCAGTATCATGCATTAATTCTGATTCACTCTGGTCCATGTGTTCAATGTGTCCACCTCTTCTGCCTCCTCCTCCTCCTCCTGTGGCTTCTGTAGGAGCATACCCCCTTGACACTGTACCTGGGTATAGTATAGCTCCGACTTGGCCAATGACCGAACTGATTGCGAATCATACTTAGCGGGTGCGGGATGATCCCTGGTCAGAACCACATGTTGCAGGCCTGCTGCGATTTCCTGACAGATAGCCATCTCCATCCAGATCTTCATTCACTCTGGCACATCCTCTGGAAGAGATTGTTCCTATCGAAGACTGGCAGCCATTGATGTGAACATCGTTTCAGGTATTCTTCGCACGGTTGGTAATTGAGCTGACTGGGCCTGTTGACTCAGGGGAGCCACACTGTGCCTGGATGAGAGGGAGAGATCTAAGGGGGTAGGAGAGAGGAAAGAGGGTGGCAGCTCTGGACTGTGGGGTGAGAAAGCTTGAAAGGTCCTGGTTGCCTCCCATGTGCACTTATCTATTTGTTTTTCCAGAGCCTTGTGGTGCCTATTGGCATCCTTTTCTGATGCGAATAAGGATTACCAGTCTATTGAATTAGCACTCAACACGGCCACGCGGTCCCTTGACAGAAAAAAACAATGGCAACTGGATGTTATTTGTGGAGTACACACCAGCAGCAATCTCCCACCAAGAAAAAGAGATAAGCTCCAACAGCCTTTCCTTCGGGTTAAACCAGCGGGGAGGCGTGAAATAACAAGGTGATTACACCTCCACCTCTAAACAGCATTCTTTGGGGAAAGGAGAAACTGCGATACGACTCAGGACAGAGCGAGAGGAAAAAAGTCTCACCGTTTAAATGATAAAGTAGCTCAGCGATCGTAATGGCAAGGGTAGGGCTAGCGGTTGGGGAGACGAAATGAAATCGAAGCCTCCCTGCACTTAGGAGCGCTTCCTGGTAATGCGATCCCCAATGGCCAGATGGCAAGGGCAGCGTCGGTAAGAAAAGAACAATTGACTATCTGCAAATTTTAAACAGAATTCTCCTGTTTTGGCCAAGGATTAACAAGAAGCACTGCCTATCTCTCACAAGGCTGAGCCAAAACTGGGGAATGCTGGGGAGGAGTCCCATGGAGGAGGAGGAACATTCTGCAAATTAAGCCCAGCCTAGATAAGCAGGCTCCCACTACTGGATGCTCTGAGCAGCTCGTGGGAGAATAAGCACTTCTCCATCCTGGTTAACTCTGCATAAAGGAATAATGCATCTCCATAAGTATTAATGAAATAATGTTAATGAAGTCATATATTTTGCTTTTTAGGAAATATGAGAATAATCTTACCTTCTTTTCTAGAAGAATCAACTTAAAAAGAATTAAAACCTTTAAAACATAAATAAAGAGAAATCTTAAAACTTTAGTAGTCCAGCAATGTATTTATAAATGATATGCTTAAAGTATTCAAATGTCATGTCAATGTACAATATAGATCCAGAAAATTCTTCTTTTATTTACTTATATCTGCAACTACATATTGTTTTTTTAAGTTTTAAAAAAAGTGGAAATAGCTATGCACATTTCAATTTTATAACATACCTTGTGTCTAAATTGAAGAACAAGATCTCGTGGGGACAGGCCTAAAAACAATGGAGAGGAAAATGGTACATTTCAATAAAAGCAACTAACACTTTGAAATCTTCTAAGAGTCTTACCTGTTTCCATTTACTATACATATGAATTCATTTTTTGGGGTGGTAGAAATGCAATTTTGTGAACTGTTATTTAGATAATATCTCTTCATATAAAACATCAAATTTTCACAGCCTAAAATTTCTAACTCTGCAGTCAGATAGGTGAATGTAAAGTCTTTATAAGCATTTAGAGTACAGATCTGCCTCATTATTCATTTTACCATGAGAAGCATCCTGAATTTCTACCACCAATAAGAAAAAAAGTATTTTTATTGCATTGTATGTCTTCTTTGTCTACTATTGCTTTAAAACATTGGGGAAGTTTTTGAAGGAAATATCATCTGACAATACTATTTCTCATCACTGAGCATTATATTATTTACTTAATATAATGAATATTTTAGACAAGATGTGTCTGTGTTGGTCATATATATTTTTGTTTGTGTAAACCTGGTGCAATAACTTTTGTCATATACTGTAAATTTATTTGGATACTGTACATTAGAGAAGTTTGCTGACAGTATGAATTAAAGCAGGAAGAATAGGATAAAGTTATATTGAAAAAAAGTCTAGTTCTTGGACTTTTTTTTAACTTTTATGGATTTTAAATCCTCATATCAAACCCTCCAAGAGAAAAAAGGAAGGAAGTTTGAATGATCTGTTTCAATAACACATGTTTAATATTGTGGTTGTGGTTTCTAAAAACTATTTTGTAAGAAATTCCTCAGAAAGAAATTGAAATGCAAAAAAAGAAGTTGAACATAACACCTAATATTTTTTATGATACACAACACACAAATCATGATACACTGGTGCTTGACAAATGGGAAAGAAAATCAAAATAACTTTTTTCAAACTTACAGGATTGGCATTAAGCTTTATATGTAATAAAATACTTATAAAAATTGGAAGCGTTATGTTACCTTACCAAGATAAACTTGTGACCATTCCAGTGAGCCTCCTCCCAGTGAGCTATTCATGTGTTCATAAAGTTCCTGAAAAACAATAGAATATTGAAAACATCAGCATCCTTTTTTAAAAAGTAACTTTAGAGGGAAAAGGAAAAGGTTTACTTTTTATCAGAAAAATATACCAAAATAATTTTTCTAAGAGAGGTAACTTTTTTGAGTCTCTCAAAAAAAGATATGGTTATTCAACCTTTAGAATCCTGGGGTCCAGAACTGATGGAATTTTGGAATTTTGGAACTGATGGAATTGATGGAATTTTGCAAAGATTTTGTATACAGTATGCTATTTTGCTAATAATGTGTGCATGTAGCTTTCAAAAACATCACTTAGCAATAGTTTCATTAGCTTTTAAATTCTTTTAGAAAGCATACAAAACTGGCTGTCAGAGTCTTGCTAGAAACTTCCTCCTAGCTTACTAACAATAGACACCTGGTTGGATCAAGTTTCTCTTTGTAAATAACAGGTAAGAAGAAACTAACATTCAGCAGGCCTGAATGTTACAAGGCTATGTGAGCCCTGCCACCCCCAGCTGACATTTGCATCTTCTTCCTTCTGCTACTGCTGTCTGAGGCACACCCAGCTTGGCCCTTTGCAAGGCAGCTGTTTTGCACTAGGCCTTCTTAAACCTGCGACTTTCTTGCAATCTTTTCAAATTAGGCAAGGGCCACATGCAATTTGGACAAGGATACCAACTTCCAAAACAGATTTTTTAAAGCTCTGACAAAAATCAGGACCAGCAGAGCACAGGGCGGCAAGACCAGTCTTGCAGGTGGCCTAAAGAGCAAAGATGAAGGAAAGATAGGCAAGATACTTGAATACAGCTCATCAGTCTGGAACCCACATTACATATCTGATATTAGCACAGTTGAGAAAGTCCAGAAATATTTCACAAGAAGAATTCTCCACTCCTCTNACAAGAAGAATTCTCCACTCCTCTACTCATTGTAGAATACCTTATGCCATCAGACTTGAAATTCTAGACCTAGAAAATCTTGAATTATGCCGTCTTCGGTCTGATCTAAGTATGGTATATAAAATTATACATAGCAATGACTTACCTGTCAATGAATACTTCAGCTTCAACCATAACAACAGAAGAACAAACAATAGATACAAACTCAAGGTTAACCGCACCAAACTTGATTGCAGGAAATGCAATTTCAGCAACAGAATGGTCTATGTCTGGAATACTCTACCTGACTCTTGTGGTTTCTTCCCCAAATCCCAAAAACGTTAACTTTAGATCGTCTACTATTGACCTCATTCCTTTCCTAAGAGGTCTGTAGGGGGCATGCATTAGCACACCAAAGTGCCTACCGTCCCTGTCCTGTTGTTTCTTTTATTTTTCTTATGTGTACCCATTTCATGTATTCATAACTATGTATATACTTATATCTATTATCTTGTAAGCGATTGACAAATAAAAATAAAAATAAATAAATAGAGAGTTGAAAAGTCCCTGTGGTCATAAGTGCAGATGGGCTGCCAAGCATCCAAATATTGATCATGTAACTGGAGGCACTGCAATGATAATAACTTTGGGGACCAGACATTAACCAGCATTCATCAGTGCTACTTATCACTGAACAACTAATCATTAAATGAGGATTATCTGCGTTGCAAAGAATATCATTAAGTGGAATCTTCCATTCTATTCTGATCATGGACTCTGTCCATGAGTGTATACACTCTTCTATCAGCAATGGGTTCTCCATTCCATTTTTAATGTTACTGAATGTGCTCTCACTTTTTCCCTCTCTCTCCCTCCCCTCCCTCCCTCTCCCTCCCTCTCTTACTTTTGTATATTTAAAACATACCTTAAGAATTGAAATTTGTGAGAAGTCTTTCTCTTCAAAGTAGGCATGCGTAATTAGCTGCAACTTAGCTTGAAGTAGCCCATATAGAGGCTTGCAAGAAACAGAGCATCATGTTATATCAACAAAGCCAAACAATGTAGTCATAACACAATCTAATCATTAAAAGCAGATGAATTTGAATAACCTGAATACACTGCATATTCTTCAAGCCATATATTATATACAGTTGCAGCTAATTTATGAATATGAATTGGAATGGTCAGTTATTCTATACAGTAAGATCTGGATTTCATTTTCTATGGAGACTCTCAGTCATCCAGGTCATGGTTGCCCCAAGGATGCTTTTCAAGAGGCAACTGGATTTTCTGGGTTTTTTTTTCTTTGAAGATGTTTCGCTTCTCATCCAAGAACCTTCTTCAGTTCTGACTGGATGATGGGGAATGGAAGGATTTATACTCCTTGCAGACTGTCATTTGCATTCTTTTAGCGAGTTGTTAAGATCACCTGGAGGTTTATCTATGTCATCAGAGTCACCAGTGGCAATGGGTATGGAGCCTTCTTGGAACTGTTGAAATGACTGTGTTGTAGACTGGAGGCAGATGATGTTGTATCCCTTTCCCTCTGTTGAGAGAAGGCTGTTCAATTTTGATATACATGGCCTTTATGACCGAAAATTGGACAAAAGGGACCTGTAGTTTGAGAGAAAGGTCAAAGAGGCCATCTATATCAAAATTGAACAGCTTTCTCTCAACAGAGGGAGAGGGAGAAGGACGGATAAAACATCATCTGTCTCCAATCTACAACACAGTCATTTCAACAGTTCCAAGAAGACTCTACACACCCTGATGACACAGATAAACCTCCAAGTGATTTTAATGACTCACTAAAAGAATGCAAATGGCTAGATGTCTGCAAGGAGTATAAATCCTTCCATTCCCCACATCCAGTCAGAGTTGAAGAAGCTTCTTGGATGAGAAACAAAAGAAAAAAATAGAAAGTCCAGTTGCCTCTTGAAAAAGCACTTTGGGGATATGTGGCTTTCAAAGCAACACTGGGTTTAATTGCGCATACATCTGTGTTTTTTTATGAATATGCTTTTATTCAAAACATTAGATACTAATACAGTAAAATATGGGCAAAATATCTCATTCTATTTCATTAAAAACTGGTGTTGTAACAGATTAACAAACTGGGAGACAAGATTAGGAAGACATGTATTTAGATCTAAATCATGTAAGGAATCATAGTCTTCTTTCTCTTAAAACTGGAGCAGGAATTAAATGTCATTTTCTAAATTTAGTTTCACATGAGAGGAACTTAAAGCTGGAAAAAGACTTTAACAGTATAAGCTTCAATAATTTTTGTACCCTACATCACAATATGCTATGTTGAAAAATATGGGCATTTCCAGTTGGGTTGCTCTTATTTAACTGTTTATACAGCATTTTTTTCTATCAAACAAATCCTCTGGAAAGGATAACTTTGATTCAGATTTCAGTTCATGCAATTATTCATATCTAATACAAACATTCAAAAACAAAGCATCATATGTTATCTTATCTCTTACCAGCTGACTTAGAACACATACACTTTTCTGTACTGTTTCCCGAGTAATGTCTACTTGCCGTACTTTCAATGCCTTAAAGGAAGAAAAACTAAACTTAAAAAACTTTTCTTAATGTATTTCCATTTAAAAGCAAACATTTTTTTCACTAAAATATGACATTTATTTACTAACTTTAATAATCTAGAAAAAAGTTAAGTAGTCTAGCAATTTGATTGAAGGCAAGATCCATTTTACTGAAAGAGAAAGAATATAAGAGAGAAATATTAAAGCATTACATTAGAAAAAGTCACAACATGGAAAGGTACCATGGGACTTGTTTGGAGTTAATGTTATGCGAACCTACTGGTTTCTTGTGTTTGTCGCTATTTTACTCATTTTATTTTCTACAAAATAAATCTATTTGGGAAGTTATTATTAATATGGAAGAATTAAAATACTTAACCACTTCCTGTATAGTATATAGAATTTTGATCCTATGTTAAAACTATTAAAATTATCATGTCCATTCTTTGAATATAGATGATAGATGCAACTACAGTTGGAAACTAAAATGATTTTATAAATTACTAATGTTATTGATTTTTAGTAGGACAAGATATTAAATAGCTTATATAATAAATGAAATAGAAATTCTCAGAAAGTAGGAATATATTCGGGTGATTTACATGGAAACTATAGTGAACTTAAGATGGCTATGTGAAAGCAGAGCCAAGAACAGGATTAGCCATCTTGCTTATAACAGCAGCAGAGACTTTTAAAGGATACTAAATTTACAAACCTAATTTTCTAATCACTTCTGGAAATCGCACAGTAATTACTTCTAAGCTATTAAGAGATCTTCAGAATGACATGTTTAAAATTCCTTCTGTAAATCTGGGAGAATTCTCAATGAAAAGTTAATTATAAATTTAATTAATTAAAAGAATCTGAAATAAAAAATGAAAATTAAAAAAATTGATCTTAGAAGCTATCAGTGGGCCAAAAGTCCAGATAAATTTGAAATGTTGAAACTTTTACAATAAGATTTTGGAATTAATTATGAAACAAAAAAAATTCTCATGGGAAATAGATCCTGTTTTCGTTTTAGGAGACATAACATAGATAAGCAATGTTGTGCTTTGAAAAATTGGATCGCAGAGGGACTAAAGATTTTAGGTAAAGATATATAAGACTGTAATATACAAAACATTATGACAATAAAAGTACTGAAGGAGACTTCTGAAGAATGGAATCAGAAAATAGCAGCTACACTATCCATGCTATCAACAATGATGGCTGCTTCTATGGACAAACTATGACCAAAAGATGTTACTGAAGCATACTCAGATGTAGAATAAATTTTATCTGACAAGATAGAGATAGTATTGAAAGTGGATTTACCACTTCCAGGCCAAGAGAAAATTTTATAAAAGGATGTTTGATTGGCTCTGTAAATGAAACTGAGTGAAAAATTAAAATTTAAAAAAGAAATACAAATGACAAATCAAGAGAATGATCCCGGTAAGTTTTTTCCTATTTGATTGACAAAAAAAGAGTTCTTAAGTCTTGAAAAATTTTGTGAGATGAGACAAAGAAGAAGAGAAAACAAATCTCAAGAAAATATTTGAATGAACTAAAGATTAAGACAGTCAGAAATAAAAGGAAGGAATATAGAGTTGGTTCACTTGATCAAATAAATGCTTTATTTAAAACAAAGTATGTTGTTACTTGTGGCTATCCTTTATGGACTTTCTGCTGATAGCAGGACTGAAAAGATGATGTTTTATACATTTATTTATTGATCAAAATTGGGACATGGGGATGAGGAAATGAATATTTATAACTTTAAAGAGATGAAATATGTTTACACTTGTGATGAATTATCCTGTGATAAGATGGGCAGCCAATACATTTGATAAATAAATAAATAAATGAAGATCTTTCTTTACAACATTCATTATCTTTTCTATGTTCTTTTTTCTTGCACTTTTTACTATTTCTTTCCTCATTGTTCACATTTAGTTTGTATTAACATTTATTAGTATAATCACAATTCTTAATAAATATTACATCAAAGTAGGATTATATTTGCAGGTATCTAAAGCTGAAGATAAAATAGCAAAAAATTACTTCTGCACTTTCTAAAGAATTTCTAGAAACATGTAAGCATTATTCAAACTACTTATAACTTATAGGTCAAAGTCATTGGCTTTTATTTCATAGGGAATATGTTAATATAAAAGCATTTTTGTGATTATATGACTAAAGAAGCTGGACATCCAATGCTACAAGAAGTATTGTCACACATTATGCATTTATAAATCTTTAATGAGATTTATGAGCTAACTTTAATTTCTATCTTGTTAGAAACTAAGACTATTTGAATGCAAGCAGTTGAATGTTTGAATTCAAGCAGTTTCTTCCTTTACCTATCTTTTAATTGTTTGTATGTACATGTTTGCGGGAAGGCCCAAATGATTAGATATTGCTGATAAACTGAATTCTCAAAAATACTGGTTTAGCATTTGAACAACCGTGCAGATGTTCAATATCAAATTAACATGTAAAAACCAGTATTCAGTATACAGTCCTCAACTAACAACTGGTCTTTTAACAACTGGTTGAAGGTATAGCAGATTTTTTAAAAAACTACTTATGACTTACTGTTGAAATTATGACTGATCCTTTCCCACCCTATAGTCACATGATCACATCCCAGTTACACAGCAACTAGCTTGCATTTATGGCCAGCTGTAATGGTCAACAGGTGACTACAATTTATGACATTTTAACCATTTTTGGCAAAGGATTGGAAAATGTTAGGATATGCTTAATGCTTACATAATTTGTTTAATGCCATAGTGACTTGCTTTACAATCATTGTAAACATGTGTACAATTGAATCTGGTTATATACTATAGGCCTGCAACAGGAACTTAGATTGAAATTCCAGGCTCCACCATAGTTGTAAGTTGAAGAATGTATTTTCAATAAATTTTCAGTACAAATGTTTACCTTCAGAATAATTACCTTAGCTTCAATTTGCCTATAACAAGAGACCCCATATATTGTGCTTCGATCTCCACTTCTTGGTGGCAAATGAAAAAACACTGTGTCTAAAAAAGAAGAGAAGAGATTGTTTTATATCCCTTATAAGTATCACATTGAGACATTAAGTTTCTTCGGTACTATAATTTTCCAAATAATAAGGACCAAATTTTAAATTAATGTATCGTAATCAGGGAAAAAATGCAATCTTTTGGTTTGGAATTAGAAATATGTGACTATTCTGAACAGCCCAAGCAGTTTTACTATTTTAAAAAAGTTGTGATTTTAATCATACTGAAGTAATTCTTTGGTTTGAGTATTTTTTATGGTTGAATCAATATGTACAAAAGTTCAGCACCTCCAATGTTTTTGACACTCAGATTCCTTTAAGGCTACTCATTCATTATCCTGCTGAAGAGAGTAGAAAGTTTCCACTTTTTTTCTAATAGGTTGCTATCTAAATTATAATTATGCACTAGCTTCACATATCACAATGGCCATTAATAGGGTTTGCAGATTTTAACTTAGCATGATTTGTGAATCCAGCCATTGTGATTTGTAAACCACAATTGTTTCGAGCAGGGATGTCAAACTCAAGGTCTATGGGCTGGATCCAGTCCACAAGGTATTAGATCTGGCCTGTGGGGCTATCCTGGATACAGCAAGGGACTGGCTGTGGTGTTTCACCCAGAAAAAATGAAACTCAGGAGGGCTGCAAGCGTTCCTCCTGACCTCCGTTTTTGCTGGCAAAGAGTTGCAGGAGGCTGTTACAGCAGGAAACAGAGCTCAGGAGCCTATTTTCACTGGCAGAACACTCGGGCTGCCACAGGCATTGACATGAGTGATGTTGAGCTGGCCATGCCCATCCAGGTCACATCCACCCTGGTCCCCTGAAGTCAAACACAATCCTGATGTGGCCCTCAATGAAATTAAGTTTGACACCCCTTATTTAGAGTAACCTATGAACCCAATCAATATTAAATTAGAATAGGGTTAGCTATCATATCAATTTAGATAACCAGTAACAAAATATATGACCAGAGTATATGGTAAACATATACTATCCTTAACATATACTATGTTAAACATATACGATCAAATCTGGCATTTTAAAACTTGCTTTCAAGTTTCTAATTCCAAATTTGAGATACTATAATCTTAAGATACATATGATACATGATTCATTGAAGTATCTAGGTTTTTTTTACAAGGCTTGTGGTCCTGCATAAAAAGCTTTTCTACTGGTTTTCATATACATCCAAATGTCTCAGTTGCTTTCCTTTTTCCAGCATATTGCAAAATTCCTAGTTCATTTGCTTTATGCAGCTTTTCAAGACAAATAGTGAGATATATGTTTTTTGGATACAAAGTGGGCATCAGACCCATTGAGCACACCCTCTCTGACCCTGTCAGCAGTTTCTTGAAGGAATTGGGCTGTTTCACAGTAGCCAAGGAGCTCAGGAAATGCATATTTCACAGAGTCTGCATAATTACTGTGCAAGTCTTGAAAGGATGCAATTATTTTAAGATATAGAAAGTACCCAGGACTGGTCCAAAGCACCTTTGCTTCCTTCAGATTGGAAAATGCATATTTTTAAGTCGATAGGATGTTGGGAATTATGAAAATATTCTGCTATTAGCTACTTTCACAGCTGGTTGAGATGGAAACTTTAAACCAATTTTCCTTATTATATTTTAAGCTGGCCCTTCATGCAGTTCACAATATTTATAAAATATATTAAGCAAAGAGGGTACATGGCAGCCTAATATGGAGATGAACTGCCTCTCAGAAACAAAGGAATTGGTTCTGAAAGCATATTTCTTTTCTTTTACTACAACTATGCATCAATGGCTTATTGCAATAGTGGTAGAATAATTTGTAACCACCGTGATTCCTTCAAAATAGGATCTACCCAGAAAATAAGCCCTGGGTTCATTTTTTAGGAGTAGGCCTAATGTAAGCCCTACTACAAAAATAAACCTGGCAGATGGGTGTGACCAGCACAAGAGGCAGCGAGTGTGCAGGGGTTAGGACCCACAGCCCATCAGCTCTTTGGAACAGAACAGATAAGTCCAAGGGTGGAAGCAAAACGCAGAGGGAAACAGACAATCTGGATGTGCTGAATGGCTGCCTCGCTCCCAGAAGGCTTGCGGGAGACTTGCACAGTGGCACTGGCAGCAGGCAGAGGCAAAGGAACAGGTGATCCCAATGTCCTATGGGAGTGCTTGCCTGCATTTATAGGAAACGAGCATATGTGAGCTCTTACCTTCTTGATAGTTGTGAGCACCATCTGGCAATGCAAGAAAAGGCAGGTATTTCCATTCCTCTGGCAAACTATTACTATCGTGACTTTCTCCAGTAATTAGAGAAGGATAGGAGAACTCAATCTGAAAACAAACATATATTACATGAATTTAAATGCAAGAATACAAGAGAACCTCATCAAATCTATACTCAGTCATCAGGTATCCAAATATAAAACTGTTAAGTAATTCTACTGTTACTTCAAGCAAGAGGTGTAGAGAAACCCAAGCAGCATATAAAATTTATGGTAGCAAATATTTCAGATTAAAATAGTAAGGTTGAGTTCTATTCTATATAGAGAATGATTAAACAGATCAGCAGGTTAATAACCTCAATCAGCCTGACCTTTTGTAAGAACTAAAGACCTGGCTCTGTCAGTTAGCTCTGGGTCTCAGTGGGGGTTGATTGATTGACAACAGATCTTACAACATCTGTAATCTTCCCCATCTGTAATTGTATCATAGCTTTTGCCAGTATTAATTTATTTACTTTGGGTGGCTTACAATAATATCTTTCTCTCTCTCTCTCTCTCTCTTGACACACACACACACACACACGATATATAGCAATAGCAATAGGACTTATACTTATATACTACTTCACAGGGCTTTACAGCTATCTCTAAGCAATTTGGAGTCAGCATACTTTCTCCAACAATCTGGGTTCTCATTTTACCAGGATGGAAGACTGAGTGAAAACTGAACTACTGAACTGCTGGCAGCTATCAGTCAGCAGAAGTAGCCTACATTACTGTATTCTGACTACTGCACCACCACACCTCTTTCTCTATCTTTTATGCTTGTAAGCCACCCAGATTTATTCTGTGGTAAGTTGAGTGGCCAATAAATTTTTATAAATAAATAATGATTCAAATAGAATAAATTCTATTTCACGTCGTGGCTGTGCAGAGCAGAAGGGATGACCACTGTCCTTTGACTCTGATTTTACCATGATTGGGGAACCTTCAAAGGCGTGGGAAGCTTGGAGAGCAACGTGAGACAGAGGGATCCCTGGGGCTGGGGAGCAACATGAGGAAGCCAACCATTAATTGCAATGAAAGGATTCCTCTTGAACCTGGCACGGAAAGTGTTTTGACATGGCGGACCTGAGGGCATGACTAGTCACAACAGAAGAGGAAGAAATGATTGTATTGAACAGACTGTGACATTCTGACTGGCGAAAAAATCCCAGATCTGCAGTGGATTGAACTGAATTGTTAAAGTGATTAATTCCCAGAAACTCTTGGTAAAAAAGTAAGCTCTGGTGGGAGGGTTTTAACCCCGAAAAATTTAGCAGCGATCCAAAGGGAAGAGCTGTGATCTATTGAACTTAAAACCAAAAAAGTGGAAGAAATCTGAAATCAATAGTGATGGAGAGGGGTGCAACAAGTACAGAGGGAAAGAAAAGAGAAAGAATGTCGAAAGTGAAAGCGGGAGAGCAGAAGGCATTAGAGGTGAGAGAGACAAAAGGAAAATTCCACGACCCAACTCAACTAGTGCTGAAAGAACAAAGTAACGGTTGAGCGAACCGAGGCTGAAAGAAGTCGGAAAAACCTGGGACAGATGGAAGAACGAAGAAGAGAGGTTTGGAGGAGACAGTGAAGTCTATTGGGAAAAATACTCCCAACTGAGTAAACGGAATATACTATTTCAGTGGATCATCCCAGAAGGCATGCTTAGTATCCTGGCAAGGTGAAAAGATAAAAATAGACAATCTAGATAAAGCCCAAGAATTACATGATCAATTGACAGGAATGGAGGAGAATGAAAGCAGCAGAGAGAATCTAGAGGAGGGGAGTCAAGAAGACCGTCAGCTGAAATCCGAAATAGAAGATCAGAAAGACAAAGCTAAAGAGACACATGAATTTCAGAAAGAAGAAAGCATCAGAAGAGAACAGAAAGAAACAATAAAATCAATAGATACTAGAAACTGGTAGACCAAGAAGAGAATGGAGAAAGAATTAAAACTATTGTCAGTAAATTTGAATGGGTTAAATGCCTTAGTGAAAATAAATACTTTCAAAACTGGTTAAGCTAAATATAGATATTGTGTGCCTCCAGGAGATACATATTAAAAGACAAGATGAAAAATATTTAGAACTCAACAAATTGGAAAAACTCTATACAGCACTTGCAGAGAAAAAAAAAGAGGGGTGGTGGTATACATCAGCAAAGAGATAAAAACTAAGCAAATTAATGCAGACACTAAGGGAAGAATTTCAATGATTGAAATAAAGATAGGACAAAAAATGATGCTATTAGCAAATACTTATGCACCCCAAAAAATAAAAAAGAATTCTATAAGAAACTCCACTAAAAGATTATTGAGACAGGCCAAAAGGACATATTTATAGTGAGAGATCATAATGGAATTGTAGATATTACAAAAGATTACATTAGTGATAACAAGAAACAAAAGAAAAGAAATATATTATCAAAAACATTTTTTGATATGATGGAGGAACTAAATTTAATAGATGTGTGGAGATCATTCTATCCCACAGAACAGAAATTTACCTTTTACTCGAACCCACATAAATCTTTTCTTTGTTCAATATTCTCTATTCTTTGTTCAATGTTCTCTGTTCTCTTTTCAATATTCTCTGATCTTGTTTGAATATTTTGAATTCCTTGCATAAT